>RBNI01000647.1:0-28290 GCA_003990745.1 Jimgerdemannia flammicorona | reverse complement strand
TTTTCATCTTTATAGTTACTTGGTCTTTGTCATTTATTACTAGTTTATTAATATGGTTACAGTATCACCTCCCACTATCAAATCCCCATAGGGGAGCCCCCCCCACCCTTTTGTAGATGAAGACCACTTTCTCACCCACTACCCCAACCCTCCTCCCACTCTGTTTATAGATTTTCTCCACTAAACAATACCTATGACCACCCTGCAAACTCCAACCAAGCCATCAGTCTGTCATAGTGTCTTCCATAAGCCCATGCCATCTCGCTAGCCATACCTCCAATCCCAGTCTCCTCCTATCCTCAAAAACAAATAACCAGTGACCTACTAGCCTGACTCAAATTGCCAAAACCCAACCTAAGGTAAGCCACTCCTTCCCCATCCCTCTCACTAATCTATCTCTCAAATCCTCCCACCAATCCCTTGCCCCATCCCCCCTATACACTACACTCAAACAATCTCCAACAGCCCTCCAAAAGTCACTAAGTATCTCACACTCTCCTAGCCAATGTTTCAGCATCTGAACATATCCCCCTTCCTGCCCTACATTATGGCACTCCTTACAGTCAAAGCATCCCCCCTCAATAAGATAGTCTGTGTGGAAGTTGAGCATAACATTCCTCCACAGTATATACCTAGTATTTTGGTAGCAGCCACCTCCTTACCTCAGCACTCCAGGCCCAGACTCTATGCCAGTCCCACTCCTCTCTAATACCCACCAACTACTATCCACTGGGCCACAGATCCTGGTCTGGCCCCCTCTGGTACTTAATCATATCACTAATATTGAATTCAACTAAGATAGTGCCCCCCAACAATACTTGGTCTCATCTCAACATTGCTGGATCCCAAGGCACCTCCCTTCATTTCCTTGTCAGCATATTCCAATATGGTGTACTTCCTCTGCTATCCTCCATCAGAAGCCTTTATATCTCATGTGCCCAGTATTCCAAAGCCCAACCAATGATAATAAATCTCCTATAGAGTCTCTCAGTGAGAACCTCATCTCCCAGACCTTCTGCAACAGAGGGACCCAGCCACCCCCTCTCAACTCCACCACTCTCTTCAATCACCATGCTCTCAAGCAGTATAGTCTCTTTGGAAAGTCAACCAGCCCAAGCCCTCCTGTCACTACTGATAAGGACTGGACCTCTTAGCTGATCTGACTCCTTCTCTCAGCCCAGATCCACCCCTTGGCCAGCTTTATTAGTCTCTTCACCACCCAGGCTGGGAAGTCCAGGTGATAGGCTAGGTACCACAACTTCAGCAACCAGTAGATGTTCAAAATCGAGACATGCCCTGCCAAAGACAGGTAGCAACCACCCCAACTCTGCAAGGCCTCCCCCCAGATTGCTACCCTCTGCTCTTACTAAAGTTTTAGTAGGACTGACTCATATACTGACAAATTGATACCCAAGTACCATACTGTCTCTCCAGCAGAGACAATTGTTCCAATGACATCCCCTCTCACCAAGCCATTGCCTAACATCATTATTTTGAACTTATACCAATTGAGTTTAGCCCCAGAGTTCACCTCATACCACTCCACTATCTTCTTAAGCTCCTCTACATCAGCAATGGATTCCAGGCTGACCACCATATCATCTGCAAAGGCATCAACTTTCCACCCAATTCCAAAGACTGAGAGCCTAACTATCTTCTATCTAATTCTATCCATTAGAGGTTCTAGGGAGAGAGTATATAGAATGGGGATCAATGGGTCCCCTTGAGACACATCCCTATCTAGGGGAAATACCACCCCTCTATACCCATTATACATAAGTACCACCCTACTCCCCTCCAGTAGGCTGACTATTGCTGACTGAAACTGGTGAGAAACTCTGATTCTATCTAATATCTTTACCAACTAGACTTGTCTCACCTGGTCATATACCTTCTCCTGCTCCAGGAAGACCAGTTGCCCATCCAGTCTACAAGCTTGTGCCCCTTCAATAACTCCATATACCCAGGCTGTGTCATCCCTAATGAGCCAGCCCTCTACAAAGCCCCTCTGTTCAACACCCAATACTTGCTGGGCCACCTTCTGCAGCCTTGCGACCACCACTTTAGTTACCAACTTTCTGTCCATATCCAGCAGCATGATTGGCTGCCAGTTCTTCCAGTCCTCTCTTCTTCCCTTGTTCTTGTAAAGCAGTATCACCAGCCCCAGATCCTGCTCTCCCACCCATCTCTCTGACTATAGTATCAAATCACACAATGCCATCATCTCACCCAGTACCTCTGGGACTTTTACCATCTTCTTTCAGAAGTCCCAGAGCAGACCATCCTGCCCAGGTACCATGCTCAGCATTGTTGCAGCAAGAACCTGGTAGATCTCCTCCTCTTGAACTAGTAACACCAAGCCACCCAACTCTTCTGCCTGAGGGGGGTGCCAATCCTTCAACTCCCAGTCAATAGTGGCAGCACCAGCCCTACCCTCCTCCTCCATAAACCACTCCATCACTCTTTTAACAATTAAAAAATGTCTTGTATACTATACACTAGCATACCATCAGAGTCTAGTACCCCCTCCCACCTCTGCTTCATTCTCCTTGCCCAAAGGGCCCTCATGAGATACTTTGAGAGCCTCCAAATCTAGCCAATGAAGCCATGCCACCAAACTCTGCACCCTTGCCTCCTTCTCTTTCTGCAATACCTGTTGTAGTTCCCCAACCTTTATTTTCACCCACATTAATCTCCAATCCTCTCCCCCCTCTAGAGTCACTAGCTCTGCCCAATCTTTCAATAGTCTAGCCAGTCTAGCAGAAGCCCATCTCACCCTTCACCTCCTCTGTTTCCTAGCCTCCTTGCCAGTCTCACTCCAGTAGAACCTGGTCATCTCTTTCATCCTCATCTACCAGATACCAACTGGGGCACCTTCCTGTCTCCAGCATGTTACCCTCTGTAGAATATCCTCAGCCCACTTATCCTACAGTACTCTATCATCTAATAAAGAGAAATTGAGATGCCAATATCCAGGCCCATCCCCACTCCCCCCAAAATGTCTCTGTCCTAGCAGCCCCCAATGATCCGACCATGGACACCACTCCACCTCTAGCAACTTCCAAACATCCAAATTCCAGCAGCTTGCTGTCAAAATCCAGTCAATTCTTGTCCCCAGGCCCCCCTGCCCAATGTGTGTATACTCTCCTATTACTCTAAAACTCCCTGCCAGCATCTACCAGAGTGCTTAACCTTTCTATATCCTCCCATGCTGCCAGCCCACCACTCCTGCCCTCAGCTCCCCATCCTCTGTCAGTTCAATCCATCAGCACATCCTGAACCATATTGAAGTCCCCACCAAGCATATCCACCCTGGCCTCTACAAGGGCTCCACTCTCCTGGAGATACTTCACTCAATCTACATGCTCACTCTGTACAGCAGGGCAGTAGCAAGAACCCACTGTAACCAGCTCCCAACCTGTATGTATCCACTCTCCCCAGACCAATCTATCTCCTCAGCTCCTCACATTATGTATCTCCCCTCTGCCTCTTTAGATCAGAAGCCCAACCTTGCTCTTCCAAACTGCCTTACCTCCCCATTCCTTCATCCATTCTAGCCTATCCAAATCATCCTCACACCTGACAGCCTGCAAAAGAAAGAGATTGGTCTCCAATCTCTTCAGCCAAGAAAAAATGTTCCTATATCAAGAAGAGTCCAATAACCCATTCACATTCAAAGAAAAAATGTTAGTTATACTATTCATAAGGAAATACTATGTGTTATCAAGTCCATCTTCTACTGCTCCATACTCCTTACTTCCTGCATCAAGTCCAGATTGTGTTCCTCAGACTCCTCCTCTTCTTCAGCCCTCTTAGCCTCCAAGCCAACAGCTCATTCATCTCCCCATCCACCTTCTCCTTAAACTCTTCTTGGTACTCTCCTGCCAGAGCTGTAATTCATGATGCTTAGTCCAGCAGTAGTTGGCTGTCTCACCAGCAATATCTGCCAGCTCTGCCTCCCTCTCCTTATCTACCTCATACCCTTCCTCCTCCAGATATACTGCAAAGATTTCCACCTTCAATGCCACTACCACACCATCTCCTTACAGTATCTGTGCCCAATGCTCATCACTCAATACTCTAAGGTCCACCTCCCCCAACTCTTCAGCCACCAATTTATTCATAATCCTGCATATCCAAAGTAGGTTTCCCACCTCTTTCCCCCCTAGAGTCACTGGCCTCCCTCTATCCAGCATCGTAATATTGGCCCCTGCACTTGCAGACTCATCTTATACCTCTGGGACATTCACCAGTTCCTCCTCTCCAACTGCCACCACCTGTCCCCCTTTTGCCACCTCTGGAACTCCAAATTGTACTCACTGGGCTCCCTGCATGGGTACATCCTCTTCCATCCTGCTTTGAGAAGCTGGACCTTACCTGATAAGAGGGGTAGGGGTAGGTGAGGCCTCTCAGTCCTCCTCCCAGACCTCAAATATACCATTTACATATGGGTCATTATCTGTCACCTCTCTATCCTCTCCCATCCCCTTCCCCCCAACTCCTCTACCCTCACCAGCCCAGACACTTGCTTTGGTATCCCCTGCTTCTTCAATTCTACCTGCATCCTTCTGTAGTCTACTTTCCAGTTTAACCAGCAGCTCCTTCTGTCTCTTGCATCCCTGGGCCCTCTCCCACTACCCCTTGTCTACTCAAATCTGCTTCCCATCCACCACCTCCAAATGCATCAACTCCACAAAGATCTTTCAAGCCTTTACCTGCCACTCCACTGCACCACTCAGCTCTTCCAGCACCTCTAATAAGTACTCTTCCTCCTTCTCACTCCCCTTCACCCTCATCACCTTACACAAGATTGCTCCCCAGACCATCACCAAAGGCCAGTTCCTTGCCTTCCCAGTAGCTTCCTTCTCTGCTAACTGAATCCTAACATCAATATCTCTAGTCTGGAATTAGGTCTCTTTCTAGATATAGAATCCAACATTTACCACCTCTCTATACTCAGCCATAACCTCTTTAACTCTCTTCCTTATCTCTGCCACCATCTCTATGGGCACTCCTTTTACCAGCAGTTGTACCACCCTGGGGTCTCATCTTAAGCAATGGGCCATTGGAACACACACCTCTCCAATAGTCAGTCTCACCTTCAGCGCCTCCTTCAGAGGCCCAGTCTCCTCAAAGCCCACCTCCACTCTCTCCAAACCCTTTAGAAACTTCAGTGATACTGCCCCAGCCACCTGCTTAGTGATTAGCCCCAGCACCATTTTTGCTATCACTACTAGGCCCCATAAGTATAAAGTTACTATGAACTCTGAGATTGACTTCTTGAGTAATGGGGCCACCACTAAGCCTGTCACACCATCTGCCAAATCCCCCTGCTGTCCAAGTCCCATCCTCTTAGCCCTGCCATCAGCAGTCACATCTGGATTTTTTTCCAGATTGGCAGTCTTGTTGCCATCAGCTATCACATTCCCCCCAGCCACTACACCCCCAGCACCACTGCCCCTACTGCTAAGGGCTACTCCCCCCTGTACTGCCACCTTCTCCATCTCCTTACCTTTTCTCAGCCAGCCCTCCAGCCCAGATGTCTGCTTTCTCTCCTTCACTATCTCCACAAAGCTTGCCCTCCCTGACCTCTGTCCTCCACCACTACCAGCAGACCTCTCATGTTTCCCCCCAGGCCAGAGCCCCTCCCTACATGCTGCCAGTCAAATATGCTTGGGCCATCCTGCCTAGTATGCACCTCAGATTGACTGTCAGTTACTATGTTGCTAGTCTCTTTTCTCTAAGAATGATGTTGTAAGTGCTTTCCAAAGGTTGTATAATCTGAATGATACTAGAGAGAGATAGTCCTGTGCTCTCTCCATATTCTTCTTACCCCTCAGCTATACTCTAATGTCCACATCTTCTGTCCTGAACTCTATGCCTTCCCAGACCCGAAACTTAACATCTATAATATCCACATACTCCTTGATGGCCTCAACAATCAGCCCCCTGGCCACCTCTTTCAATACCATAGGAATATCCATCACTATCAACTATACTACTCAGGGGATTGAGCATAAGCACCTGATCATAGGGATCACCACCCCCCCCACTATCACCCCCTTCTCCATTATCTCCAACAGTATATCCTCCTTCTTAAATTCAAACTCCACTCCTTCCAGCCTCTTCAAAAACTTCACTGATATAGCTCCCTTTACCTTCTGGACCAGAAGCCCCAGAATCATCCTTACAGTCACTGCCAAGCCCCAGAAACACAGCCTGATAGTAAATTCTGACCTTGATTTCTTGAGTAACAGTGCTACCACCAGGCCTGTTACACTATCTACCAGATCCCCAGGCCTGTTACACTATCTACCAGATCCCCAGGCCTTGTGCCCACTCCCTGTCCAGATCTGCTCTCAACTATTACATCTGGATTTTTTTCTAGATTAGTAGTCTCTTTACTATCAGCAGTCCTATCCCTTCTAGCCACTACTCTCCCAGCCCTACTGCCCTTACCACCCTGGGCCACTCCCTCAGACTTAGTAGCCCTCACTGTCTCCCTGCTCTTCCTCAGCCAACTCTCCAGTTCAGTCATCAGGTGACCCCCCTTCATCTTGTCTACAAAGCTCATCCTCACAGTCCCCTATCTCTCAGTCCACCTTCTTCTCTTCTACATCCTCTAGCCAGTAAGCCTCTCATACTTCTCTCTAAGCCATGACTCCTCTCTACATACTGCCAGTCATATACACTAGGGCTGCTCTGCCCAGCATATATCTTGGAATACTCATCAGTTGCTATATTGTTAGTATCTTTTCTCCAAAAATAATGTCTTGAGTCTTGTTAGAAGTTTATATAATCTGAATTTTACTAGAGAAAGGTGGCCCACAATCTCTTTTCAGAAGTCACTAAGTATCTCACACTCATTTAGCCAATGTTCAGGCATCTATATAACCCCTCTCTCCTGCTCTATATTAAAGTAGTCCTCATACTCAAAACTTCTACTCACTACCAAATATCCTAACTAAAAGTTCAATATAATATTTCTCCTTAAGATATACCACTACACTACTCAGAACTTAGGAGAAAGCTATTACTGCATCTCAGTACTCCAAGATCAGATTTCTGCCTAGTCCTAAGTCTCACAAATACCTGCTATATAATAATCCACTAGATATAGATCCTGACCCACTCACTGCTTATACTCAATATCTTTACTAATATTAAAGTCTACTAGTAGCATACTGCCCAATAAAAGCCTATCCTACCTCTACATTATAGGACCCCATTAGGCCTCACCCTCATCACTATGTTAGTATAAACTAATATAGTGAGTACTCTCTACCACCCTCCACCAGAATCTCTAGTAATGCCAGTATCTACTGCCTATCAATTTAACCATAGACAGCAGATTACTAGAAGTACCTTTGGGGTATAATCTTGCTTCTCAGATCCTCTACATCAATAGCACCCATTCACCTCTCTGCAGCTTAACAGCTCTCTTCAACCACCAAGTCTGAAGACTGTACAATCTCTTCAGAAAGTCTACCAGATCAATTCTCTTCCTATCTATCAGAGTTACCAAGACCTCTCAACTTATCTGACTCCCTCCCCTATCTCAAATCTAGTTCTTAGCCATCTTTAGCAACCTTTTCACTACTTATGTAAGAAAATCCAAGTAGTATACCAGATACCAGAGCTTTGGCAGTCAGTAGACATTCAGAATTGAGACTCACCCAGTAGGAGAAATGTAATATCCCCTCCAACTTCAAAGGATATCCCCCCATTCTATCACCATCTTTTTCCACTAAACTCTAGATAAGACTGATTCATATATTGACAAAAAAATACTCAGATAATATACTATCTCTCATGTAGAAACATAGTTCCAACAATGTCTACATCTATCAAATTATTCTCCAGCACTATTATTTCACACTTATATTAGTTGAGCTTTACTCCAGATTATACCATATACTAATTCACCATCTCTCTCAGTGCTCTCACATTAGTAATAAAGCTATGTCCAACCACTATATTATCTACAAAGGGCCCAATATTCCAGACTACTCCTAGGACAGAAAGCCCCAATATTCTGTAGCAAATTCTATTTATAAACTACTCTAATAACAGAGTATATAGGATGATAGACAGTGGGTCCTTCTGAGGAACTCCTCTCTCTCTAATAAGAATACAATACCATGATGGCCATTATATAAAATTACTGCCCTGCTGCCCTCCAATAGACTAACTGTCAAAATCCAGAATCAGTGAGTGACACTAATTCTCTCTAATACCTTACTCAGCTAAATTCACTGAATCTGGTCATAGATCTTCTCTTGATTCAAAAAGGTCAATCTTCTATTCAGTCTACTAGCTCTTACCCCCTCAATCATACCATACACCCACACCATCTTATTTCAAATTAGTCTACTACTGATAAAGTCCTATTGCTCAGCTTCTAATATCTGTTGAGCTATCTTATAATAATCACCTTAGTGATCAACTTTCTGCTCATATCTAGAAGTATAATTGGTCTCCAATTTCTCCAATCCTTATACTCTTGTTCTTATATAGTAATGCAATCAGACCAAGGTTCTACCCCCCAATCCACTCCTTAGTTATGAGGACAAAGTCACAAAATGTCATCATCTCTCTCAAAACCCTTGGGACTCCTACCATCTTCTTCTAAAAGTCCTAGAATAAGTCTACCTTACTAGAAGCTATGTCTAATTCCATAGCCAATAAGATACTCAGAATCTCATCCTCCTAAACTAACAGAATCAGATCTTCAAAATTATCAACCCATAAGAAGTATTAATTCTCCAGAGAGCATTCAAAGTCTTCTCATCTATATCTCCTTTTTTCTTACTCTACAGATCTCTCTACTGATCTTTCAAAGTACTCAAGATCTACTGCTTCTTATTTACTCTTCTTATCCAATACTCCATCTCACTACTATCTTGCTCTTCTTATGAAGAAGCCTAGATAGATACTTAGTAGGTCTCTCATTTTTCTCAAGTCTCTGCTATTATAACTATGCTGCCATACCCTGAACTTAAGCCTCCTCCTCCTCCCTCAACACTCACTATAACTCCTCTATCTTTATATGAGCTCACTCTGAAGACTTGGTGGTTGAAGCAGGCTGTTGAAATATAGTGTGATGGGTGGGTACCACTAATGAAAAAAATCTGAGAGATGATATTTTCTGCCAGAGACTCTTCTATAGATCTGTTGTTTTTGGTTAATCTGGAGATCTATAGACACCTGTAGTATAAGGACTTTTGTTGGAGAGTGGCAGATAGTACTCATTATATTAAACTATTCTGATAAGATACTGAGGGTGAGAAGTATTAGGGCTAGTAATGTAGAGATAGAATAGATTGCTTTTGAGTAATTCTCTACTAGTAAACTTTGATATTAGTGCTAGAGTGGAATACCAAAGAGAAATAGAACAGGGTTTGTAACCTATGGACTAATAGATAGCTGAGATTGATAAGAAGTAGAACTGGAAGAGTATCTGGTTCTTAAGTACTAAGATGTAGTAGTAGCTTTCTCCACAGTTCTGAGTAGTGTGATGGTATATGTTGAGGAGGAAAATTATGTTGAACTTTAGGTCAGATCACTTAATAGATGGCAGATACTATGATTGTGAAGAGTGTTATAATATAGGATAGATAGAGGGCTTTATAGATGTCTGAGTATATATAAGATACTTAGTGACTTTAGGATAGTAGTTGAGTAATATCTGAGAGTAGTGAGAAGAGAGAATAGTGAGTGGGATCAGAGGGATGACTTGAGGGAGAGATTGGTGGGTTGTATTGGTAATAAGTAGCTCACCATTAAGTGAGTTTTGGTAGTATGAGTAGGATTAGCTTAATATATATTTGTAGAAGAAAGCAGATGAGTTTGGAGGTATATTTGGTGAGATGGAAAGAGTTGTTAGAGAATGTTATATCTAGCTGATGGGTGGGGTGGGGCCCTCAGAGTAGTTGTCACTAATACTTAGTAAAAGGAATTTGTAAGCAGAGTGAGAAGAGGGTCAGAGTGGTTGATGATCTGGTGATATTTAATTATGAAGAGATTGAGAGTGGTCTCCTTAGAGAGATTGGTTAGGGGTGGAGTTACTGTATGATCTTAGAGTTATACAGATTTGATAATAAATATTGAAGTCTGAATAACTATAAAGAAAAAAAAAAAAAAAAAAAAAAAAAAAAAAGGAGAAACCAATATAATATTATTAGAGATACTCTCAAGATAAAGAATTAGAGCACCAATATGAAGTTGTCATCATCAGAGTCATCTTGTAGAAAACAAATTATCTGCTCAATAAAGAAAATATTATAATAAAGAGGACAGACTGTAGAACCTAACTCATATTGTTCTTTTGATATATTAGAGGAATTATATCAATATAAAGAGCAGAAGTTAATAACAAGTACCATAGAAATTACTGATAGAAATTGTATTATGATATTTAACTAAATATGCTTGAATAAAATTGGGTATAAATGTCCATAAATTCAAATATATATAGAAGTGTAAAGAGTAGTATATAGAGTGAAAGAGTCCAAAACTCTAATTCAAAAAAGAAAATCTATATCTAATATACAAATATAAATAAAATATGGTTTATTCTGCCAGTATCCAAAATAAAGACAAGGTATATATGTAGTACTGAGAACTACTATATAAGAATATTCATATATTTATTGATCTGTGATCTCTTTTTTTTTTTTTTTTTTTTTTTTATAGTCATTTAGACTTATTTATTTATTATCAAACTAATCTATACCCATATAATATAATAGTGAGACCCAACCCCCTATCCAATTCCCTATAGGACCTACCTCCAACTCTTTTACTATAGAATTCAATCATCTCCCTAATTGACTATATTCTTTCTCAACTCTTTGTATAGATCTACTCTATTAGCCCTCAGTATAGACCCCTCCTGAGATCCCACTCAGTCTATATCCATTTAATAATTCTACTAATATCTACTCCTATCTTCCCACCCTAGCTTCCAGTGATAGTCTCTGATTATTCTCAAAGATGAAAGCTAATGTCTAGAGAGACTGAACCACACCACCAGGACCCAATCTATAGAAAGCTACTTGTCTCCAACCCCCCCCCCCAATCAGTTATGACCAAAGAGTTTCCTACTGTTCACCATCTATCCTATCTGATGACTACATCTCCAGCTAGTTCTCAATAGTTAACCAGAAGTCCAACAGTACCTTGTACTCTACTAGCTAATATTCAGAGATCTGCACTATCTCACTCTTCTGTCTAATATTAAAGTACTCTATATATTTAATCAATCTCTCTTCTACCAAATATACTAACTAAATATTCAGCATCATATTCTATTATAGAAGTTGCCACTATACTACTAAGAACTTGAGTGAAAGTTACCTCAATACTCTCTCTTTCTATAACTAGATATCTGTCCAGTTTTAAGCTTTACCAATTTCCCCCCCTTGCTAACTCTTAGACTACAAGTCTCTGCTCTATCCTCACTGATACTCTATACTATCTTCCAGCTAAATGTCAACCACTGGAGAACTCCTAACAGAAAATGATCTCAACTCCATATCTCTAGTCTCTAGCCCACCCCTCTCCTCTATTACTATTAGTAGATTCCAATTCTAAAGACTCTATTCACTACTTCCCATCAGAAGCCTTTGTATACTGCATTCAGTAACTACTGTTCAGTATTATCAAGGATAGTAAGTTATCAGAGAATTCTCTAGAAGAGAATTATATCTCTCAGATCTTCTACATTTCAGATATCTAGCTCTGGCCCCTCAGCTCACTGGCCTATTTCAACTATCATACTCTTAAACAATATAGATACTTCATGAAGTCAATAAGGCCAAGTCTCCCCTAATTCATCAGTAGCATAGCCCAAATCCAAGACCTGGCTATCTTCTGAAGTCTCTTTATCACTTATACAGAGAAGTTCAGATAATATTCCAAATAGTACAGCTTAAGCAACTAGTATATATTCTGTATTATAACTCTCTCTATCAATGAGATACTATTGCCACCCCAGTTCGGAAGAGCATTTTCCCACTCTATCAGCTTCTACTCTCACTATACTCTGGAAAACAATGAGCTATATACTGAGATATAAATCTTCAGATATCAGACCACCTTCTCTACTGAGACAATTTTTCCAATCATATCCCCTCTCACTACTCCACTACTAAGCACCAATGTCTCACATTTATATTAGTTGAGTTTGGTACCAGAGTACTTCTTATACTACTCTACTGGTCCCTTCAATATAACTATATCCTCCAGAGAGCCCAGTCTGATCACTATATTATCTATAAAAACCCCCCTTTCTAATTTACCCCTCATACTATCATTCCCCCTATCCTGCATCTTATCTGGTCCAACAAGATTTCTAAAGAGTAGACATAGAGGATAGATGATAATTAGTCACTCTATAGCACCTCTCTATCTAAAGAGAAAGACACTCCTTAGTGATAATTAACTAAGATAGCTGCTCTGCTCTCCTCCAATAGACTAACTAAGAAATACTGAAAGCCCAGAGAGATGCTGATATGTTTCAGCACCCTATCCAATCACACTCTCTATACTCAGTTATATATCTTCTCCTGGTTGAGAAAAACCAGCTATCTATCCACCCCTACCACTCTGGCTCCTTTGATAATACTATACAGTCTCATCTTAAATAAAATGGCACCAATAAAGCTCTGCTGCTCCTTACCCAATACTCTCTGGGCCATACTCTGCAGCTATACTATAATGACCTTTGTGACCAGCTTTCAATCTATGTTCAGTAGCATGATTAGTCACTAGTTCTTCCACTCCTCTCTTCTCTCTTTGTTCTTAAATAGCAGTACTACCAGTTTCAGACACTGGCCTCTGAGCTATGTCTCAGAATCAATAACCTCATCACACATCAGCTGTAGTTTCTCCAGGACCACTTCCACTCCTGCCATTCATTTCCAGAAGTCCCAGAGTAGTCCATCCACCCTGGGGGCCATCTATAGACTGACCCCCACTAAGATCTTAAGAAACTCCTCCCCCTGAACTGGGTTTCCAAACTCTGCCAGCCCCTCTAGCTGGGTGCCAGTCCTCCAGATGGCGCCCAATTGTCCACACATCCTTCCCACTCAGCTGGCCCAAGATACCCTGGGTCTCCACTACCATCCCTCTCCCCTCATCCAACACCTCATCTCAATGCTGACACATCCTCCTCACCCAAAGAAGCCTTGACAGAAACCTCATTGACCACTCCCCTTCCTCCAGACCCTGCCACCGCAGTCTGGCTGCCATACCCTGCACTTGTACGCTCTCCTCTGCCCGCATGACCTGTGATCTCGAACGAGCCCACTCATAAAAAGCCGTCATCAGGAGGGAAGAAGAAATGAAGTAAGCATTTCTCAATAGGCGCTGTATCCATAGAATTGCAATTTGTAATTGCATACTTGATTATTGACGCACACGGTCATCTGAGAGGCGGTGTCAGATTTCGATAAAACGGGAACCGGGGATTTGGGGACGCTTGACTATAAATACGTCCGTGACTGTACCACGAGAACTTTGATAGCCTCTTATCCCCCATCTACACTCACTGTCCACATACATTTTAGAATACAAATCTCGCTAGCTAATCGCGTCGACTTTGTTTTTGGTCGAAAAGACTAATGAACATCCTTGCAAACATACGCAGACAAATATAAAATAGCTGGACAGACAAAATCGTATGTACAAATTGGAACCTCGTTGACTTAATTTTTATAATGCGAAATATGGATGACGATTCACACAACATAAATATTCGAACCTCTCTTTCAAACATCGAGAAAAGTTGCTATCCTCTCCCTCCACGACATTGGATCGTGTAATATGCTTCCTTATCTCGAAAGGTGTCACATCTGCCAATATTCCATTTCCCCAGAAGGGAATATGTGTTCCTTTCAAGAACCTATGACTTCAAAGCCTTACGACAACAAAATGTCGAACGGCGTCTCCACCAGTGGCACCCAACAGACGCCCACCATTCCGTACATCCCGTACAAAGATTGTCCAGACTGTTTCAAGAAGAAGAGGCGATGTCGCATTCACATTACCGGCAGGACCACAAAACGGAACTCTCCCGGAAAGCGGTGTTTTGAATGCGCAAAGGACAAGAAAGGATGTCGAGGAATGCCTTGCACACGTTGTGAACACCTCGGTAAAACTTGTCGCATGGAAAAGTAGGATAATCGTTGAATCTAAGTATATTGACTTCGCCACCAACCATTTAAGGACCGAAACTATGATTATTTTATGTGTACAGATTTATATTATTTAATGCAATAGCATGAAATGTACGAATTATGAGGTAAAATTTGCCAACTTTATGCATATGGTTTATATATAAGATAAATTTATAATTCATAAGGTTGTATGTTATAAGATTAAAATATGTAACTTATATGGGCAAACTTTATGCAGATCCTTCTTTGGCTGAGCAAAGTGAGTTACAATAGCTCCCAAATATCCTGTCAAACACGACTCAATCCAATTTAGTATATTTGTGACACTGGCTGAACGGCAGGGTCTCACGGCTTGTCGAACCGCACGTACTATAATAGAAATGGACATATTATAGTTGCGTGACATCTCCTACACCAGAAATGCCTGATTGCTCATTTGAGCACTACAAACGGTAGCCTCTCTGCGGACGGATAAAATGATATATTTATTGTTATAATATGTAGCTTCGAGAGCGTAATATGCAAAGCCGAAAGAGCGTGCAAGAAATATTTTCCCAGGCATTCGTTACAGACTACAAATGCCAAGGGACAACATTACCTAAGATACAAGCGGTGTTCCAAGGTTACGTAAGGGATGCTGGGGTGTATATTATGTAAATCTGCAGGACCTATTGGTACGACTGACGAAATCACACGTTCGCCAGATGAGTAGTTTTTTGAGAAGCAAAAGAAGGAAAGAACAGTCGAAAGCGGGCATTTATAAATGGGAAAACAATAAATATTTTTTCCCGGTCATGGTAATTTCGTACTAGATTAGTGACAGACACGGGCGTCTGAGCCGGCGCTTGAGGGGGATTGGGGGACGCTTGCGATGTCGAAAATTTTCTCGAGCTTGATGTCCACATGTTTTTTGGAAATAAAAATGCGCGCTATCTCAGCCACTTTCACATCATAAAAATACATAACGTAAACATTCTCTACATTTTATGGTAAGAAATGTATAGTATGGTTAGAACTATACATTTATGATATAAACCGTTCTGAGCAAATTATTGGATAATGTCAAAATTGGCTGATATCTCTTGCCTCTTTATATCCCAAAACTCGTGGACATCATAACAATCCAAAAGTACAAGGAACTGAAGCTTAAGCCATTATTGAAAACCTGGTAACCCTCATGCATCGTCTCATTTCTAAAGTTTACAAATTTCCAAGGGTAACAAGTTGAGTGTTGCGGGCTGGTTTTTCTGGTATAACAGATTTTGTTGCGTCCGTGCGAATAGAACGATCTCTCTATGACATGCACATAGTGGCGCTGGGACGCGAGGCAGGCATTTTTGTTTCTTTTTCTAGCAAGATATGCTCCTCTAATTATCAATCGGTGTGATACGTGCCCCGCGACTTAATTTTCCTATCAATAGTAATCAGCGACTTAATTTTCCTATCATAACTAATTTTCCTATCATGACTTAATTTTCCTATCATAACTAATTTTCCAATTATGACTTAATTTTCCTATCACGAGTCAAAGGAAAATTTCTTAAGCAATTGTTATTTTATATTTTATATTTTATTTTATTTACAACAGGAGTATCATGGCGTAAATGTTTACGGAAGATGTTTTTCAACTTGCTTAACTGTCAGCCAACCTGCGGAAGCGCGGCCATCAGTTATCGTGCCGTGTTTGCAAATGAGTTATCGAAATATTTTCAATAAAAATAAAACTTTTCAAACGGGGAACACAAATCGACTTTCCTTCCGGATCTGAAACTCTTTGCGATTGAAAATTCCAGCCATAGCAGGAGCGTGTTAATTATATTGATCAGGGTAGCCAAATTTGCTAATATTCGTATAAGAATGCATGGGAAATCAACACCCTTATGCTGTAATCGCCTATTTCAAGAAGTTGCCGCAATTCCTGGTACGGAAGATAGGATATCGAGGCATGAAGTTCAGATTTAGGCCGGAGAAAACCCGTCATACTAAAATTGGAATGACGTCTGCTGATTCGAATGTGCCACAATGCCACAAATCCACTCGCTTCCGGCCCATCACATGATTTCATACACAAGCGTTCCCGCATCACAAAACTCGCACCGTTCATCTATATAAATTCGCAGTTTCAATAGCACGTTATCTAGACTACACTCAGGGACGACCTTCCGTGGCCTAGATACATATTTGGTATATATCTGGAACGAATCTAAAACAACTCTGACCTATATCTGTTTTGGTAATGTTACTGTACTGTTCTAATGCTATTAAAGTTATCTTTTGTAATTATTATATAATACTAGCAAAATCGTTAGATTACTAGAAACAATGAATGAAATAAGATTACAACAAAAACTAATTCACTAAATCCAGAACGATGACTAAGCGCAGACGGGTGATGAACGACTAAGCACAGAACGGTTAAGCAAAGAACGATGACGATGGCTTAGTGAACGCCGACGACTAAACGCAGAGTGGTGGCAACGGGTAAGCGCAGAACAACCAACCCAGAACGATGATTAACGACGACAACTAAACGATGACGATAACGACGGATAATAGAGGATGGATGATGGATGGAAAAGTGCAGAACGATGGTAATGACGACGACGGACGATAGACGACGGATGACTAAGTGCAGAACGATGAACGATGACTAAGGCCAGAAAAACAAGCCCAGAACGATTAACGATGATGACTAAACGATGATAATGACGAGGGACGATGGTCAATGGATGATGGAAGACTAAGTGCAGAACAATCTTGGCGACGACGACCGACGATAGACGACGGACGATTAGCGCAGAACTATGAACGACGACTAAGTATGGATCAAAATGACAACGACTAAGTGCAGAACAAGGAAAACAACTAAGTGTGCAGAACGACGATGACGACTAAGCGTAGAATGATGAAGAACGACAGAATGGAGGTGAACAACAATTAAATCCAGAGCAGCGAAGAAATATGACAATTAAGCGCAGAATGGCAATGAACGACGACTAAGCATCCAACAGCGATTAGTGACTAAGCACCGAACGGCGACGAACAGCTAAGCCCAGAAAGATGATGACTAATCGCAGGACGATAGCGAAGAATGGTGACACGACTAAGTACAGAGCCAATGATAAACTATGACAACTAAGCGTGGCATGACGATGAACGACGACAAGCACAGAACGACAACTATAGAATGATGACATCTCAATCGTCTGTCCCAATCGTCCATCTCAATCGTTCATCTCAATTGTTCAACTCAATTGTCCAACATTCGTCTCAATATCTATTTATTATTTAGTATTATAAAATTTATATAGTATTATCAAAATTTTATGGGGATTTCCTACTCAACATCATATTTGTTTTTTTTTTTTAAAAAAAACCCCTATGTAGAGACATGAAAAAAAGTTAAATACAAATTCTAGCTTTATACAATTGTAGTAATTCAATTAGAGAATCATTTGATTAAGTAGGGTTTAAATATATTTTTCCTTGTTATGTTTTATACCTTCAGGTTTATAACTATATGAAATTCGGGCATTCAATTTCCAAACACATGGGAACTGGATGACAGCTTCCATACCCGGCGTCGATCCGCAAAACTTCGCCTAGTAGCGTGCGAGTTGAAACGGAAACTAGGCGTGACATAATGGTGTTGATTTCCTTATGGCATTGACCGTTGTTGATTTTTATATCGCCTCGTGTTCGCGGGCGTCGTAGCCGAATTTGCCAATTTTGTATTATTTTAAATATTGGATTCATATGAAGAAATTCTATAAAATTTTTATATGGTAAATTATGATTGGATGATGTACAGAGGGAAAGAGGGTAAACCTTGGCAAACCTGATCAATATCATTAACCCGCTTGTTTTATGGCCAGACATTTCAAAAAGAATTATAACCACACAGAGTTTAGCTCTAGAAGGAACGCTCCACAATTACATGGCCCCTTCGGAATCAAACTCTTCTTTCATGATTTTTAAATTTTTCGAAAATACATTTTAAAACATTGTGCGATAACGAAATATTGACTTCATTATAATATAGAACCGCTGCACCGAGTTACAATTGGGAAATAACAATCTGAGTTGAGCACTCTAATGTGGCATACACTGTTAGAAACTTAAGCAAAAAAAAATTTATTTGGCGGAATCACTCTAGCCTTCTGATAGTTCTCCTTTTAGCGAAATTGTCTTCTAGAATGTATGCGGACAGACAACGTAAGAGATCGATAAGGGCGGATTATCAAAAGTTCTGGTGGCGCGTGTTTGTAACACGTCGGGGATTGCAAAGGATCTCCAAGTTTCGATAGTACTTCTGTAGGTTTCTAAAGGAAATTTTTTATGTGGCGGACTTCTTTCGATAAAAATTAAAATAGTGGTCCCTTGTCACTTCTGTGGGTTTCCTTCTAGACCATATAAATTCGAAGCCTTATGACAGCAAAATGCCGAACGGTGTCTAAACTAGTGGACCTACTCCCGACTGTATGGAAATCTCTCCAACTGGTGTATTGGACCGAGGCTTGCAGAGTTTATCTACTTCGATAGAATTTCGTTTCACCTCGGAAGCCTGCGCCGGCAACTTCCGAAATGGCGATGTAATTAATCACGCAACGTCAAAGCCCGGCGCGAAAATCACCCAAAAGACACCCACCGAAACCTTTGCCCATTTAATTCCTAGGCCCATTCCGTACAAGGAATGTCGGGACTGTCTGAAGAAGAAGAGACGTTGTCACATTCACGTTACTGGCAGGACCACAAAACGGAACCCTCCCGGAAACCGGTGCTTTGAGTGCACAAAGGACAAGAAAGAATGTCGAGGAATGCCCTGCACACGTTGTAAACATCTCGGGAAGCCAAGTCACATGTAAAATTAAGATTACCCTTGATTTTTAACATATTGGCTTCGCCATCAACCTTCTACGGACCGCTGTATTGAAGAAAACTATGATTATTATATGTGCATGAATAAATACAATAATATAAAAGGTACAAATTTTGAGGCAAAACTTGCCAACTATATGTATATGTAATATATATAAGATTAATTTATAGTTCATAAAATTGTATGCTATAAGATTAAAATAAATATCTTTATATAGGGAAACGATTGAGGGACGCGAATTCCAAGTATCCAGTTTAACGTGCCCAATCAAAGTGTGACACTGGCTGTACGCTAGGGTTTCACGTTTTGTCGTGTCACACGTAATATACCTGGAATGAATACAGATGTCTTGAGAGCCTAGTGCCTAAAATGTTTCAACGCCGATGTTTCGTCTAAGGCGTATGTAAATCGGGCGTAGGTTTCCTTTTATGGTATTAGCGCAGTGTGCGCCTATTTCTACATGTAATCTATCATTCCACCCATTCAACATTCCGCACGCGCTTTACTCTTACGCTCTGCGCTTTCGTACATTCGTACGCATTTTCCATTACCACCCACCCCCCCTTCATATATATATATACACTTAGTGGCTGGGCCAGTTTTTATACCGTGTGTTTCACCCAAATACAGAACAATGATCATTCATTCGAAGTTCTCGGGTTCCGGGTTTGCTATATATATGGTCATTCATTGGTTTGCAAGAGGTTATTGGTGTATTATTGTCATAACATAGTTTGAAATCACATGGGTGTAGCGTAGTTGACATTATGCAAGCGTAGCGTAGTTGTTACTACGCCGTTGTAGCGTAGATTGACGTTACGGCAAAAAATTGATCGGATGGAACACGACATGTGCGAAGCAGACTGAAGAAATCACATACTGGTAAATGTTGTGGAATACTTGGAAGAGTGGAGAGAAAAAGAGCCCCAGTTGTTTATTGATAGCTTACGCGCGCTTTTACGCGTATTGATGACGTTTACAGTGATGACGTAGTCAAGCTGCGCCACCACATATCGAGATGCTATAACTAAGATATTACACTCCCGCTCAACGAGATTTATGTCCCAGAATATACTAACTAAACATGACCAACTGGATGCTATCTGGATGAACGAAAAAGGGTGAAATTCCCTGCTTATAAGAATGAAAATAGGTAAAGAATGTAGTGAAAAATGGAGATCTAGAGTAATGTTATTAAAGAATTATCCATAATGTAAATCCAGATCTACTCACAAATGAAGGAATGTAAGCAATGTTGATAGATATATGTAGGATGTGGTGGAAGGCTTTTACCACTCCAAAAAACTCTTATTATTATTATTGTTATTATTTGCTGTTTATTGTCATAGAATTATTACTTACTGGTATATAGTTTCCATTTGTATAAAATTACTCATAAGTCTCATTTCTTTAATGCATAAATCAAAATTTGCCTTTGAAAGGGCTTTAGTCAACAAATCCTCCATCATATACTCTGTAGGAGTATATTTTAGATATATAGTCTTGTTTTCTATATATTTCTATATAAAATAATACTATATATTAATATACTTCATCTTAGTATAGTATATAGGATTCTTTGCCATAGCCATCATAGATTGATTATCTTATTGAAGTAGTGTAGAGTGCTGTTGATTGTATCCTAACTTCTTTAATAGTTCCCAAAGCTATATAGCTTTCTTAGTTACTATAGATAATATTTGGTACTCTGCTTATATAGATAATATTACCACTAAAGTTTGTTTAGTATTTGCCATGAAATGACTCCATTTTTAATAATTTTAAAGAGGTATTCAGTCATAGATCATCTATTATCCAGATGCTAGTCTAATCTATATTATATACACTAGATAATCTTAAAGTACTCTCACTTTATCTCTTATCATTATCTAAACTGAGTATATAGTCCACTATGTCTTTAATATATTAGAAAATATAATTGATTGCTGTCTAATGTAAATTTTTATAGCAGGATAAGTACTATGCCACTTTGTTAACTATATATAATATATTAAATCTTATCTCAAGTATAAGATATATAAGAGATCTCACAGTTTACTGATAGAGGATATTATTGAATTCCTTGGATGTATCATCACTGGACTTCTTTAACCTCATAGATGTCTCTATAGAGGTTCAAACAGATTTATATTTGCTTATACCAAATTGTTCAAATATAGTCTAAATATAGATAACTTATAATTGATGTATAGTATGCTTATACCTATTATATATAATCAATATTCCAAGAAAATAGAATGTATTATCTAAATCTATCATTTTTTTTTTTTTTTTTTTTTTTTTTTTATAGTCACTTGGACTCAATCCTTTATTAATACCTGTCTATCCTCTATATACTACACAGTGCCCCACCCCTACCCGATCCCCCTAGGGGGCCCCCCCATCTATGTCTATCATCTTGAATTTCTGGTATAGTGTTATCTTTATATAATTAATCATACTTGTTATCTTAACTAGAATGATATCAATTATCTATATTTCTAGGTATACTGTTTCTGAGGATATATATCAAGTATATATATATATATTAGTCTTATAATACTTAAATCTGTTATTTAAGAGATATTTGTCAATTTTTTAGTTCTACAGCCTTGCTGGTTATTTGATACTATTGAGATCTTTATATAATTTATATATAAACTCATTATATATTATTATTATATAGTTTGTATCCTTGTAGTTGATAGATATATAGCTTTGTATCTATATCACTATTCAAGAAGACTGTCTTAATGTCTATTTGATAGATTTCTTAGTTATATTTAGCTCTAATTATAAGAAGTATTCTAAGTAAAGTAAGCTTGAATACTAGAAGAAAGGTCTTATTATAGTCTATATTATATCTTTGTAAATACCTCTTTATCACAAATTAAGTCTTATATTACTCTATTATTTCATCAGCTTTATGCTTAATCTTATAGATCTTTTTAGATTCTATAGCTTACCTATCTACTAGAAGAGAGAGATCTTAGATATCACTCTTAATAAGTAAATCATATTCCTTGTTTATAATCATTTCGCTCTTTCTTATCCTCTAAGTATATGGCTTTATTATAGTGTGCTGACTCACCTATCATTGCTATATATATATACTCACAGATATAGTTCATATGATATCTGTGATGAGATATCTTAGACTGGTCTCAATAACTTTCTAAATCTACTTTAACTTTATTTTATAGTTTAGATTTGTACTTTTTTATACCTTTTAGAGAGATATCCTCATTATTATCCTTACTTATCTATAATTTCCATAATTCTTAGCTCTGATAGTCTCATTGACATATGTATATATTATGCTAGTACTGATATAAGTATCAGAGATACTTTTATTATTAATATAAATATCACTAGCTGTACTATTGAGTTGGTTGAGATAGAAATTTCTATATAAATTTGATACTTTTTGGTCTCATTGAACTAAATATCATAAGAGATAACTATATAGTACTTCTGTAGATTCTATAATCTATATACTACTCTATTATAACTAAAGAGTATACTTATATATCTATAATATACTCAAATTTGCCTCTATTACTGCTTTTATTCAGAATATAAGCTTTGCTTCTAAATATTGATAGGTTCAAGATATCTGACTTGGCTCTACTCTATAATTCTATAAGAGTAAGATTACTATTATTTCTAAATTATTGATCATTTTTAGATTATTGTTCATTCTTAGATTATTTATTATTCCTAAATTTATAATTGTCAGGTCTGTCAGATCCACTAGAATCCTTACTTAGAGCTCAAGAAATATATGATTTTAGATATATATTACTGTATTTACTATTTTGGTCCAGAAGGAGCATAGTAAGCTGGCCATATTCATTAGCATTTGAGTCATCTCTACTATTATTTAATTAAAGAGTTCTGCTAAATTATTCTATTCAGATATATAGAGAGCTATTATAGAGTATTAGATATTGTACTTCTTTAAGAAATATCTAAATGCTTTGTTGATATATTCCTTACTATTATCTGAGTATAGGGTCTATATCTTATATTCTATCTCATTCTCCATAGTTGCTTTAAATTCTCAGAGTTTTTCAAATACCTTATTTTTCACTATAAAGAAGTATATATAAGCTTTACAAGTATAATTATCAATAAAAGTAATAAAATACTTCTTTTCAGAATGTGTTACTATTTACATATAGTCACAGATATCCATATGTATTATGTTGAGAATACTAGCTGCTTACTTTATCTATTTCTGAAAAGGTCACCAGGAAGTCTTATTTGCTATATATTAATTATAAAAGAAATTCTGAGATGAACAGTCTAGTAATCCTCTTACCAAACTACTCCTTATCATCTATTCTAAGCTCATCTTACTAATGTGCTCTAACAATTAATATTATATATACTAGAGATCCTCTCCAGTTATAGTAGAATATACAGATGATATACAACTTGATATGCTGTTAATTATATGTAAGTTCTCTCTTTTTGATATATATATTAGCTCCCTATTATTCATTAGATTAATTACTATTATACTATTCAGTTGTATATTTACTTCTTTATTTTCTCAAGCTATCATTCTGCCTATTGAGAAGAGGTTCATATCTATATCTAGAGTCTATAGTATATCTATAAAGGTACCTGAGGGTTTGTTAACTTTTCTATATGGATATATACTAATATTACTCTTATCTTGAGTATAGATGACATTATTATCAACTAGTTTAATAGATACAAAATGCTCAAACTTCTCATATATAGAGAACTACTCATAGTCAGCTCCTTTCTCTGCTACCTTACCAGTCACAAGGTTTGGTAGGCAACCTTCCGAGTCCCCTTTCCCCTATTATTACCCCCTCTACCTTGGGTTGGTTTGCTGTGCCTGCAAGGGTATAGTGGGAGGAGGGCAATGGTGATGAGTTGCCCCTTTATTGGTGTCAGATCAGTATTTCCTCTACTTTTTTGCAGATTCTGGTGCTTTTAGCTGCATCTGGGGTGTGCCCGTTTTGGTGTGGCACCTTCTTCCTTTTGCTGTTGCCAACAAGGAGTTGTCTTGGTATGTCTCAGGCTATGTAGGGAGTTGGCTGACCTTGGGCATCAAGTGCTCAGTGTAGGTTACCTGCAGGTCTTTGGTGCCTGTAGTGGGGCCCTCTGGCTTTGGCGAGCTTCCTGGTGAGTGTGATTCTGGCATAGGTGACTGTTTTTTGGGTGTTGTCGGGATGGGAGGGGAGATGGTTGTCATAGATAGGAGGAAGGGTAATAATGGTGAATCAGTAGGGTGCCAGGCTGGAGGCAGTTATCAGGGCTGGGGCAGGTGCTGCTTCGGTGGGGCCTTTTGATTGGTGTGGTGTGGTTAGGTAGTAGGTGTCACTCTCAGCTTCTTTTGGTGGTCAGCAGAGTTGGGCCCCAGTCATCAGGGGAGGTCGGGGGGCCCGAGGCTACCCATTTCAGGCATCTTGGCTGCATTCAACTGGAACCAGGAGCTGATATGGCAATGTAATCAAGGCCTGCAGGCTTGAGTAGTGGGGTATTGGGGGTTTCCTCCTGCCTCACATGTAAGTTCTTTACTCACCTCGACTGGGAGAACCAGGCCCTACCCACTGTGTTGTGCTTTGATGAGGGTTTTTCTTTGCCTGTCATTCTCTTTGGAGTGGCAGGGGCTATTCTATTTGGCTCGGGCATAGCCTTGTACATATGTTGGGTTCTCAGGCATGTGCTTTTGGTCATTGGCATATGGTTGGGTTTCCCGTGGTGGTAGGGAGAGCATGGTGTACAGAATGAGGTACAGGCCAACATAGGCCCTACTATGTCTAGCATGGTCAAGCTGCTGGACAATAGCTAGCCTAGGTTAATGGGGGGGCAGTGCTTGGTGGGTGGTGGGGGAGGGTTTTTGTCTATACAGTCTAGGTTCCCTTCCAATAAAATTCCATGGAACATGAGTCCGTTAAAAAAAAAAAAAAAAAAAAAAAAAATATATATATATATATATAAAGAAGAGCAAGTGGAAACACCTTCTTAGTTTCTCTTACCTTTTGTTCCCAAAACAAATGAACCTACCTTCAGAGGATAAAGAAATGGAGCAAGAATAATAGAAGTCTATTGTCCCAAAGTCCAAGAAGAAGTATATCTCAAAGACCATATCTAGAGATATCTATAATGAAGTCTGGTAAAAGATTCAAGAAGCCAAGATAGAAGTCTCTCTCCTGTAGTTTCTATAACTGATATCTGCTGGAGTCTGGAATAAATTATTGAGAACCATCAGATTCAGTACTGGCTGAGTCTTAATCCTACAACAAGAACTAGCCCTAACTACCATTCAGGCTGCAAAAAGATATATCAGCACATACATATATACATAGAGATATTAGAGGACAAATGGCAAAAATCCTCATTAATATAGGAGCAGTTGTCTGTATTATTGCTAAATAATTTCTAGACACCCTTCAATAGCCTATTGATAGATCATTAAACCTTAATATCATAGTAGCAGATAGAGCTCAAACTCAACCTCTTGGAGAAGTATGAAACATTACTATCTCTCTGAGATATATTTAGTTTTCTATTCTAAAAGTTATTATCACTAAAGCTATTATCTATGACATAATTCTTGATATCAATTGGATGAAGAAAATGAATGCAGTTATTGACATTAGCTAATAGATGCTTAAATTTGACTATAGAGAAAAGAAGTATAGAATCAAGGTGACCAGCTATAAGTAGTTGAAGAAAAAGAAAAAGATCACTATCCAGAAAGAGTATATTAGCAGTAAAGAATCCACTATAGAAGAAGAAAAAGAATATGAAGATGAAAATGCCCCAGACTTAACTCCTAAATCAACTTGGTAGATAATAGGCCAGAAGATAATATTTAGTTCAAGAATATCATCTCTATCACAATTGAAGCTATTATAGAACAAATTAAAGAATGTCCCACTTGTCTCAAAAGATATAAGTATCCTGAATACTTCTCTAAGATTATTGAAATAAGAAATTTACCTAATATAGTCTGTTCTGAGTATAGAAAAAGAAAGAAGAAATACAAACACATTTCAAAGACACCTATGATCAAAGTTGCAGAAGTTTAAGCAATTTGAGGTTAAGAAACATCTGAAGAAGAAACCTCTGAACAAAAGGTTTCTGAATAAGAGGAGCTCTCTAAACTTATTCTCTGAGATAATTCTCACTGAATATTACTAAAAGATAATGACCCTTGGAATACTGAAGAAGGACCAAGTATAGTCACTATTATTTCAAGATAAAAAACATATCAGAAAAGAGACTTTTAGCTAAAAAGACATCAGTACTAAATAGTTTTTCACTCTCCTCAAGACTACTGCTATCAGTACTATCTATTAGACCAATAAGAAAGACAGAGACCCTATAGGCCAGAGGTCCCAATTATAATTACTCAGACAACTACTTTCTAAGAAATCATTACAATATTAAAAAAAATGTGCCAATAAACCAGGCCACTTTATCTGAACAGAAGTATAGCCTTTAGCTACTCTTCTTCTAACTTATAATAGAGATGAAAACTAATTTCCAAGATAATAAGAGATCAATAACCAAGAGCTATATTTCTGAGTAATGGGATAGAATACATCCAGACTGCTGAGACTGCCAAAATCAGAAGATTTATCTCAGTCAAGATATTATTTTCCACACATTAAAAAAAGGAGACAACAGAACTCAGATCTGAAGAAATTAGACCAAGAAATCAAAAAGAAGATGCTCAAGATCTATGATCTGAGAGAAGACATCCTAGCCCTCATTAGACATATAACCCACTAAGGATAGATAGAGAATACCACCAACTTCATAAAAGCCCTAGATCCTACAGAAAAAAGAAGAATTAATTACCTTCAAGACCTCTCTACTGAAGCCAGGTAGCTATACCTCAACCTCAGAGTCTAAAGACTCATCTCTAATAAAGCCTCAGCCTAAGGATAATCTGAACTCAGTAAAGATATTGTCCAGTATATCTTGCTATATTCTAAGGCTAAACCTCTGATCAAAGCTCATCAGGAAGATATAAAGTATAATCTCTAAAGTTTAGAGAATAAATCTATCAAGCTTAAAATAACAATGTTACTTAGAATAGGACTAGCTATACAGCCATCTAAGGAAACTTATATCTAGCTGACCTCAAGGTCTGAACTTGTCAGATAAGAAATAACTATTGAAGGAGGAACTATAGACCCAGGATACATAGGTGAAATCATGGTCATCTTGAATAAGAGTAGTACAGAATAGCACTAAATCTATAAAGGACAAAAAATTGCACAAGAAATCTTCAGAGAGATACTCCCCAGCTATAAGAGGTCTCTAAGCTGACCCAAGGTACAAGATAAACCAAAGAATTTGAAAGCTCAGACAGAAAAGAAGTGTATCTCCTCCAGGTTAACTACTTTAAGAAGAATGCCCCTTAGCAAATATATTACCAATCAGTTAAGCTATATAAGAACCTTATTCTGAAACCAGGAGAGCAAACTATTTTCAAAATCTTTATACCATCTGATCTAAGAAACCTCTTCTTTGAACTCAATGAAGACATTAAGAATCTGGATATTAAAAGATATACATTCTTTAATAAGATAAATCCTGTATATTTTTGAGTAATTAACCAAAGCTAAAAAAGTATCATCTTGCTAAAAGAAACTATTATAGGACATCTGATATCCTATCTCAACTGAATCTACAGAGAAGTCTATAAGTTAAATCTATTGAAAAATGGTAAAAGATCCTAGAAGAAAGGAAAGACCCCTTTGTAACCCAGAAGAAAGTGAAGCCTTCTATTAATATTGAAGAAGAATTAATACCTCAGCAATAGCAACAACTAGTAGAACTCCTTTACAAATATCAAGATGTCTTTACTACTAACTATAGCAATCTGCTATATAATCTATTATATTATTATAGTATAAATATAGAAAATACAATACTCATCTAGCAGAAATCTTATAGAATATCCTATTACTTAAAGATATTCAAAAAAGAATATATTCAGGAACTCTTAGACAATGAAGTCATCTAACCCTCTATCAGCCTCTGAGCTAGCTCTATACTTATTATACTAAATAAAAGAGAATAGAGACTCTGTATAGACTATAGAAAGCTCAACTCAGTTATAGAAAAAGATGCCTATAGATAATGAAATAATGACTAAAGGACAGTCTGGGGGCAGACCATTCTTTTTTTTTTTTTTTTTTTTTTTTTTTTTTTTTTTTTTTTTTTTTTTTT
>RBNI01000646.1:0-28291 GCA_003990745.1 Jimgerdemannia flammicorona | reverse complement strand
CTCAAGTCCTCCCAGCGACCTCCCTCCCCCACCAGCCTATGCCCCACACCCAGTCTATCTCCTATCTCAGCCCAAAAGTCCCCCAAAACCTCGCACTCTCCCAGCCAATGTTCTGGCATCTGTACACTACCCCCAGCTCTCCCAACATCATAACACTCCTCACAGTCAAATTGTCCACCATCTACCAAATACCCCATATGGAAATTCAGCGTGACATTCCTCCGCAACATCCTCCACCATACCACCCAGAACTTAGGGGGAAGCTACCTCCATACCTCTGCACTCCAAGACCAGATACCTGCCCAGTCCCACTCCTCGCCGATTCCTGCCACCTGCCAGCCACTTGGCCAAAGATCCTGGCCAAGCCCCTGCTGACACTCTACTCCCTCCCTAATATCGAACATAGCAAGTGGAGTACCTTCCAGGAGCAGTCTATCCCAATGCCACATATTAGGTCTCCAAACTGCCTCCCTCTCATTACCTTGCCAGCATAGGCCAATTCAGTGTATGCCATCAGCCATACCCCACCAAAAGCCCTTGAACCTCAGCCGCCAAATTCCATTCAGCCCCACCAAAGAGAGCAGATCCCCAGAGGACCCCCGAGGAGATGTTTGCCTCTCCCACACCTTCTGCAATAGAGGCACCCAACTTCTGCCCTGCAGTTCCACAGCTCTTCTCAACCACCAAGCTCGCAAGCAGTACAGCCTCTTGGGAAAGTCCATCAGTCCAAGCCCTCCCCTGACTACCGGCCTTGCAAGAGTATCCCAACTGACCTGGGACCTCCTCCCCGCCCAGATCCAATCCTGTAAGCACACAACCTCTAAGCCACAGAAATTATACATCACCCCCTTAATAAGTCACTGAAATCGCACACAACCTCTGAACAAATCTGGAAATCACCTGTGCGATCACAAAGCTGAGTCAATACGAAGTCATGGAACACAAGGTTCATACAAACGGAATCTTACCAATCAAGAACAGATGCATATATACTGAGCCCTGAGACACGTCAAAACAGAGAACCAAAACAAATAACAACCACAACTTCCAAACACACAAACATAACCACTGAGATCTACAACTGCATCCGTGCTGACATTTGGAATGCCATTGTCAACTGAGCCACACCCCCTCTGCCCCTCATGAATATCCATAGCCTCGCACCCCTCTACTTCATGGAAGCCCAATGGAATACCCTGAACATGCTTAACGAGGCCCACTGGATCAGACAAATCTCAAGCTACTATCAGATCGGCCACCTCCTGGAAGACATAGTTGAACACCACCATGATACAGACATTACCCAGATGTCTCAACACCAAAAGCTCATCATCCGCAAACACCGAGAACTCTTCTATAAGTACAGCACCTTTATTCCCTGCCTCCGAGTTACTATCAGTGAAATGGTTGCTACCCTGTCCTATGGCCAAATTGATGACATAATATAAGAACTCAACCACAAGTATCTCGAGTATGTTCAGACTACTGACAGAACCTTCCTGCACCCTGACGACCACATCCTGCAAATGCCCCAAGTTGGATATGCCATGAAGGATGTCTACAATATAATCAACTTTGATAAAGACGAAGCAGAAGACAATGATCCCTTTGACACTGACATGACCCCAAGCCAAGGATCTCTACCAACCCTGATCACACCACCAACCTTGCCGATGAACTTACAACAGTTCATAACCACATATGAGACTTATTGGGACAATGATCACTGGCACGAATACCAACCTACATTTACCCCCGATTACTTCAACTACAATGAAGAGACCAGAGAACACAACCTGTACCTTCAGACAACCCTCGAGATTGAACCAACAACTCCACCACCTGAGTACGAGCGACATGAACCACAGCCGCCAGCTTACTACAACCCCGTGACTCATAGTGCTATAACCTATAGAAGGTATGCAGACAGTGAATCTGATGAAAGCGAAGACAATGCACCCCTCCTTTGCCCACCAATACCTTATCCAGCATATGAGACAGATGATGCTATCCTGTGGGATGGAGATGAAGTCCCAATGTATTATTACCTCAGCGAACAAGGAGAAGTAATCTGCGAACCACTCTTCCTAGATGACTACTTCATCAGAGATGATGTCATTGATAGTGATGTCATCGAAGACTATCCAGACAGTACCTAAATCTATAAATAGATTAGCAGTCATAGTATAGTTAAATTAGCCTTATATGACGTGACTGTGAACTGACTCAGCAGTCAGATGATCTCTTGACATGTCAGATCACACTTGTACTACATGACTGCATTCCAACTCAGCAAAGCACTTAGTGCTACATCCATATCTAGCATAGTCCAGATAGCCCCTCACTAGTATAAATACCCCCTCTCCCAGATCTCAGAATCTCAGACTTGAACAGACTTGAACAGACTTGAACAGACTTGAACAGACTTGAACAATCTGAACATAACTTCTGAGCACTTCCCCACAATATTCCTTCACACAACTACTCCTAGTATAGCAATATCATGAATAGTGAATAAATCTATTTAATAACCCACAAACCACTCTTAAGTAAATCCGCTCCCTGTTAGGTCCTACTCCTAACCCCATCATGAAATTTCCTAATTGGGTATTGTCTGCAGCGATACGCCAATTCAACTAAGCTGGTCTTAGTTTCTTGAACTTCCTGAAATACGGAAAATCCTGAACATCCAGAACAAGTCCGAAAAAGGACTTTGGTTGAGATGTCAACCTGATCTAGAAATCAATAAGCATAGAGGACGTACTCCATATGAAATTGATCTTGACCATAAGAAAACAGTCTTCCAGAATATCCAGAACTTCTAGAAAACCCTTCCAGAACTACGTAACAGTTATCCTAAAAAGCAACCCTCTTATAAATCCCTAGCTATCTTCGTCAGCTTCTTCACCACCCATGCTGGGAAGTCAAGGTGATAAGCTACATACCACAGCTTGGGGAACCAATACATATTCAGAATTGCTACTCGCTCTGCTAGAGAGATATAGCGACCTCCCCACCCTTGAAGGGCCTCCCCCCATATGTTCACCCTGCTCTCCCACCACACTCGTGGCAAGACAGAACCATATATAGAGAGAAAGATGCCCAAATACCACACCACCTTACCAGTAGGAACAATTGTTCCAATGATGTCCCCACCAACCAGCCCATTCCCTAGCACCATTGTCTCACACTTATGCCAGTTGAGCTTCGCCCCTGAGTGTGCCTCATACCATTCCACAGTCTCCTAAAGCGCTGCTACATCTGCTACCATCCCAAGTCCAACCACTATATCATCAGCAAAGGCCCCCACTTTCCACACTATACCATATATAGAGAGCCCTGCCACCTTCCGGCGAATCCTATCAATCAAAGGCTCCAGCGAAAGGGCATAAAGAATAGGGGACAGAGGGTCCCCCTGAAGAACTCCTCTTCCTAAGGAAAATGCCCTCCCATAGTGACCATTATACATCAGAGCTGCCCGACTACTCTCTAGCAGACTCAACATAGAGGCCCTAAACCTTGGGGGAACTCCAATTCGGTCCAATACCTTGCCCAGCCACACCTGCCGTACATGGTCATAGGCCTTCTCTTGGTCCAAAAAGACCAACCTTCCATCCAGGCCACAGGTCCGGGCCCCTTCAATCACACCATAAACCCATGCAGTCCCATCTCTTATAAGTCTGCCCCCAATAAAGCCCTGCTGCTCCTCTCCCAGCACCTGTTGGGCAACTCTCTACAGCCTTGCGACAATCACCTTAGTCACCATCTTCCTGTCCATGTCCAGAAGTATGATCAGCCTCCAGTTCTTCCAGTCCTCTCTCCTCCCCTTGTCTTTATACAATAAGGCCATCAGCCCAAGATCCTGCTCTCCCACCCACTCACCACTCTGAAGGACATGGTCACAGAGAGCAGCCATCTCATCCAAAACTCCAGAGATGTTTACCATCTTCTTCCAGAAGTCCTATGGCAATCCATCCTCCCCAGGCACTGTCTCTAGTTTAGTTGCTGCCAGGACACTCTGGATCTCATCCCCCTGCACTGGTAGGATCAAGTCACCCAGTCCCGCTACTTGTGGCAGCCCCCACTCTTCTAGTGTATTTGCAATTGCTGCTTCATCAGCACCCTCTTCTTCCTCACTCCACAAGCCCTGCTATCTCTCCTTCAACACCCCTAAGATTTGTTGCGTACCATGTATCATATCTCCATCAGCATCCAGGACCCCCTCCCACCGATGTCACACTCTCCTGGCTTTGAGAAGTCATGATAAGTATCCAGTAGGCCGCTCACCCTCCTCAAGCCCCTACCACCTTAGTCTAGCAGCTATGCCCCATATATGAGTCTCCTCCTCTTCCCTCAATACCTATTGTAGTTCCACAATCTCCAATTTTGCCCTCTCGATCCTCCAATCCTCTACCCCAATAACAGTAAGCAAATCCACCCAATCCATTTGTAGTCTCCTCAGCCTGTTGGAAGTACACCTTGTGTGCCTCCTCCTCTGTCTCCCAGCCTCTCTACCAGCCTCTCCCCAATAAACCCTCGCAGCCTCTTTCAATCTCATCCAGCAGACAGCTACAGGCAAACCCTCATGCCTCCAGGTAAAAACTTTTGCCTGAATGTCCACTACCCACAGTTCCCACAACCCCTTCTCAGCCAGCAGGAAGGAGTTAAGGCACCAATGTCCGGGTCCATCTCCACTCCCCCCAAACTGCCCCTGCCCCAAAAGTCCCCAGTGATCAGACCATGGGCACCACTCCACTTCCAAAGCCTTCCAAACATCTGACCCCCAGTACTTTGCTGTTAGAATCCAATCAATCCTTGTGCCCAAGCCATTCACCCAGTGTGTGTAGACCCTGGCATCACCCCACCTTGTTCTGCCCATATCCCCCAATGAGCTCAACGTCTCTACCTCTTTCCATGTATCCAGACCTCCACTTCTACCCCCAGCACTCCTCCCTCCATCAGTCCTGTCAAGATGCTGATCCCGAACCATATTAAAATCCCCTTCAAGTACATCAACCCCTTCCTCCAAGAGAACACCCTCCTCTAGCAGCCCCCTAATCTATGCAGTCCTCTCACCCCTAGCTGCAGGGCAGTAGCAAGAGTCCATCTTCACTGATTCCCACCCTGGCCGATGCCAATCTCTCCAGACCAAGCGATCACCCCAGCTCCTGATTCCCCCCAATTCACCTCTACCCTTTTGCACCAAAATCACTACCTTTCCAAACCAAGCAGTAGCCCCACCCCATTCCCTAGTCCACTCTACCCAATCATCCTCATCCTCACATCGAACATCCTGCAGTAAAAAAAGATCAGCCTCTAATCCCTTGAGCCAAGTAAAAATGTTCTTGCACTACCCAGAGCCCCTTAACCCATGCACATTCAAAGAGAAAATGTTAGTTGTACTGTTCATAAGGAATAATGATATAACGTGGTCCCATCCTCTACAAGTCTGCAGTCCGCTCCTCCTGCACCAAGTCCAAGTCATGTTCAGCAGCCCGCTCCCTCTCCCCTGCTTCCTGTGCCACCAATGCCCCCAGAAGTTCTACCATTGCCCCATCTTCATACTTCTCAAATTCCTCGCAATACTCCAGACAGGCCTCCCACCAGAGCTGCAAACTATGATGCTCTGCCCAGCAGTAGGCTGTCTGCTCACCAGCGACCACCCTAAGTTCTGCCCTCCTCACCTCATCAACCTCATACCCCTCCTCCTCCAGGAAAATACCCAGAATCTCCACCTTCAGTGCCTCCACCATTCCATCACCATGCAGAATCCTTGCCCAGTGCTCCTCCGGCATCGCTTGCAAGTCCACTTCTCCCAAAGCTTCTGCTGCAAGATTGTCCATCACCTTGCGCATCCACAACAAGTTCCCCACCTCCTTCCCCCCTGGGGTCTCTGGCCGCCCTGCTTCCAGCATTGTAGTGTCAGCTCCTACACTGGCAGCCTCATCCCACTTCTCCTCAGAAACATCCACTAGCTCATCTTCGCTAACTGCCACCATCTGTCCCCCTTGCCCCACATTGGGAACCCCAAAGCACACCTGCTGGGCCCCCTGCATCCTTGTATCCTCTATCTTCCCTCTCTTCCCAACCGGGCCCCTCCTGATAAGTGGGGGGGGGGTGGCATCCAGCTCCAGCTCCCACACCTCGAAGGTACCATCAGTAAAAGGATTCTTGCCCAGCACCCCTCCAGCCCCTGCCCCCTTCACCTCCACCTCTTCTCCTCCTTTCCTGGCCCAGACACTGGCTTCAGCTCCTCCAGACTCCTCAGCTCCAACCATTGTCTTCTTCACCTCTCCTGTCATACTTGCCAACAGCTCCCTCTGCCTCTTGCATCTCTGGGCCCTCTCCCACTGCTTTCTATCCATACGGAAATGCTTCCCGTCCACAACCTCCAGATGTATCAACTCCTTGTACAGTTTCCAGGCCTTCACCCTCCTCTCCACAGCACCACCCAACTCCTCCAGCACCTCCAACAAGTCCTCCTCCTCCTCTTCACTCCCTTTCACCCTCGACACCTTGCAGATAAAAGCCCCCCACATCAGCACCGAGGGCCAGTCACTCACCTTCCCCATGGCCTCCTTTCCTGCTAGCTGAATCCAGACATCAATGTCTCCTATCCTGATCATAGTCCCCTTCCACACCTGAAAGCCGATGTCCACTATATTGTCATACTCAATCATCACCTCCTCCACCCTCTTCCTCATCTCCTCTTTAGTCACCATGGGCACCCCCTTCACCAGAAGCTGCACCACCCTGGGGTCCCATTGCAAGCACCACACCATGGGGACCACCACCTCCCCAACCATGACTCCAGTCTTCAGTGCCTCATCCAGCAGACCTGCCTCCTCAAAGCCCACTTCGACCCCCTCCAGACCCTTCAAGAACTTCACTGAAGCCGCCCCAGCCACCTGCTTCGAAACAAGCCCCAGAACCATCCTCGCTGTCACCGCCAAGCCCTGGAAGCACAAGGTTACTGCAAACTCTGAGATCGACTTTTTGAGTAATGGGGCCACTGCCAGCCCCATTACACCATCTGCCAGATCCCCCTTCCACATTGGGAACCCCTGCCCCACCTGGCCATCAGCTGTCACATCTCTTTTTTTTTCCAGATTTGCTGTCACACTACCATCAGCAGTCCCGCCACTACCCCCAGCAGTCCCTCCACTTCCCCCACCTCCCACCAGCGAAGGCCCAGCTCCCCCAGCCTCCTCAGCCTTCTGCTTCCCCTTCCCTCTAGCCTGATCCCTGCGGGCTCCCATCAGCCAACCCCCATTCCTCAGCGTATCTGCAAAGCTCTGCCCCCACTGCCCTCCAGTCCCCCCACCAGTGCCGCCACCACTACCCGAGCTGCCCAGTCCACTCGAGCCACCGAAAGACCCCATCCCCAGCCCATATCACCTCCCAACATGCTGTCAGTCGAAAGCCCCAGGTCCACCTGACCTGGTATGCACCTCGGCTTGCTTGCTGCTTGACATTTTCTTAGTACCTTTCTCCAATAAACGACTTAAAAGTGTGTTATGAAAGTGTGTGTAACGTGAATTTTAGTGGAGAAAGGTGGTGGAGAAGAACCTCTCTTATCTACCAAAGATTCATAAACTACACTTATTAACTCAAGACCAAGATATACTGCAACTATATAAGACCTCATTACTTAGCAGAAGTAAAATGTATTTAAATAACTCTATTTACTCTATCTGTGTTATCTCTATTGGAGAATGATGGATGCTTCATCTGAACTCAAGAAAGCTGACATTGTCAAAACCAATCTCAAGCCTATCCACATGATAGATATTATTACTAGAAATTGCCTCAGATTACAGAAAATATTATTTCTGAGAGGTTCAAACCCCCAGCCATAACATTGGGAGCCCTTGCTCTAGATAAGGATGACCAGTCCTCACAAATACACTAGTAGTCCAAAAAAAAAGAGAACCAAGACCTGTTATCCTTATACAACCACTATCACCAAGGATAGCCTTAATCTTACAAGAGATAGAGGTGATGACACCTTTGAAACTGATGATATCAGAAGTCAGAAAACTGCTCAGACTTTGCTAGAGATGATATCATCAATAGTGATGTCATCAAAGACTAACCAGATAGCATCTAAATCTATAAATAGCTTAGCAGTCATAGTATAGTTAGATTAGCCTTATTCAATGTGACTGTGAACTGACTCAGTAGTCAGACAATCTCTTGACATATCAGATCACACTTGTACTATGTAACTGCATTCCAACTCAGTAAGGCACTAAGTGCTATATCTATATTTAGTATAGTCCAGATAGCCTCTTACTAGTATAAATACTCTCTCCTCCAGACCTCAGAATCTCAGACTTGAATAATCTGAACATAACTTCTGAGCACTTCCCTACAATATCCCTTCATACAACTACTCCTAGTATAGCAATATCATGAATAGCAAATAAATCTATTTAATAACCCACATAACACTCTTAAGTAAATCTACTCCCTGTTAGGTCCCACTCCTAACCCTATCATGAAATTTCCTAATTAGGTATTGTCTACAGCAATATGCCAATTCAACTAAGCTGGTCTTAGTTTCTTGAACTTCCTGAAATATAAAAAATCCTGAACATCTAGAACTAGTCCAAATAAGGACTTTGGTTGAGACATCAACCCAATCTTGAAATCAATAAGTGTAGAGGATGTACTCCATATGAAATTGATCTTAATCTTAAGAAAATAGTCTTCCAGAATATTCAGAACTCCCAGAAAACTCTTCCAGAACTATATAATGGTTACCCTAACAAGTAACCCTCTTACAACTTGGTAGCAGCAGTTTACAATCTAATTCTACTTTAAGACACTTCCTCACCCTACTACAAACCCCTCCGAGAATTTCTACAAGTTGGTATAAAGTCCAATCTCTGAACTAGAATTTATCTCAAACCATCTGACAATCTGGAGAGAATTGAACCTGATGTACAAGGACAATTTGACCTCCATATTTGCAAAAAGTGAGACAAACTTCATTTGAAGAAAGAAGTACTCTAGTTAAATCAGCAGATAGGTGAGACTCTATACACTGAACTCCTTATACTACACCCAGCAAGTCAAGATGAAGAAGGTCTTATAGAAGCCTTCTTTACTCTTCTCAATAAGAGTTTTGTCAGCTCCACAAATCTGAGCAATCTTGGACAACTAGTAGCAGTCTTTCTAGCCTTAGTTCCTCACAAAGCCCAAGCCTCTGTAGTCAAGTGGCTTAACTCTACTAACTTTCACTGCACCAGGACCAAGACCACATTATACTACCAATTTCAGAACAGCAAGGCCCATCATATTCTTAAGGAAGAAGCAAAAGAAACTCTTCATCAACAATCTGATCTTGAACCAGAAGCAGGCTCTGCTATAGCTTTACCTGAACCTGAAACCAATACTGAACCAGAACTTGACTTTGAATTAAGTCTATCTGAAATCAGATATATAACTGATTCTATCTACTTTGATGCTAAGCAAACTCAACTATATGGGGACCAAGCTGAAGAGGAGGAGGAGTATCTCAGTGAATTCAATCCCAGATATACTACTGAAGGAGACACACCTTCATCAGGACAGAACATACCTACACAGCAATAAATAGCTATTTATCGAGCCCTCACTTCAGACCCACAACTACTACTCCAGCAACTTACACTGATCCAAAGAACCCCATCACACTCTGTATCAGTATCTCAAGTAGTACCAGTAATACTACTACCAATAGTCCAACTGCCTCCAGTAAACAATATGGTAAACCAACATATTCTAGACCTTATAGCCCAGATAGCAATAATGGCAGCAACTATTACTGCCTTAGCTAAACAAATCTGACCTACCAAAAATCTGAGCCTACCTATCTTCAATGGTACTGTACAAGAAGTCCAAAGCTTCATTAGTGTAGTTGATACCAACTTTGAAGCTAATCAATGGACCAATGAGCAAGTTGCTAACTGCCTTCTGATAAATAATCAAGACCACACTCTGGAACAACTCTTTGCTACTACTACAGCCTATGTCTATTGAGTTGTTACATTCTTTTAAGGACCTGCTGAAGAATGGTGGTGAACTCTTTCTGAAAAATCCCTCACATGAGATACCCAATCTACAGTAGTTATCCAAAATGCAGCAAACAATGCCCCAGAATATAGAGTCCATCCTACAGCCTTTAGACTGAAACAACTCATGATTGCTCAATATCACAGTGAAACCATGATTGTCAAATCTTGAGTAAAACTCCACAACTTCAAATTTGATATATATGATAAGGAAGAATTCAAAACCTTCTATACAAAACTTGAGTCACTCCTAAATACTGTTGGTCTAGGATATATTGCTAATGATGAAGTATGAAATAGTACAAGAGCAGACCATCTATTTGATATACAACCTGAATAGCTTACAAGAAAAATCCAAGAACAAGGATGCTTAGTTGGTTGTAATTACCAACAATGGTGCCTGACAAGAATCAAGACTATGGTCAAGTGAATCCTAATAGCTGGACCAATTCTGTCCTGAAGACAATTCAACAATAAGGAAAAGACTTGGACTAAGAAAGAAGAACCCAAGTATGAAGCATCCCAAGCTCCCTCAACATCTACCTCATGGACACTTCAAAATCATGAACCCACCTAGCTGAGTACCTTTAAGAAACTTACTGAAGAAGAAAGAAATAAACTTCAAAGAAGTGGAGCATGCTTCTATTGCTAAAAGACAGGACACATGACCAGTGCCTGCCCCAACCAAAAACCCTAAACAGCAATATGAGCAACTGTTACTACTCTATACTATCTCAACAATCTGACCACCAAGATATTAAACTTTGTCAAGTTTAAACAAACTGCCAAGGCCTCAAGCAAAGGAAGTCAAAAGGCAGCTAGATATGACCTATATATAGCCAAAGAAGCTATAGTTTCCAACCAAGAAGTCAAACAAGTCTACACAGGAATCAGTATCCAAATCCCTGAAGGACATATTGAAAGAATATACTATCACAGCAGCCTAGCATTGAAAGGACTCTCAGTAGAAGGAGGAGTCATTGATGAAGATTACACAGATGAAATTATTATCCTCATCTGAAACTATAGTTGGATACTCTTCAAGATCTCCATTGGTTTCTATATTGCCCAGATCCTATTTGAGAAAATTGAGTCAACCCTGATAGTCAAGGAAGTCCCTGAACTACTACCCACCATCCAAGGATCCAAAGGATTTGGCTCATCAAACAAGACCCCAGCCCAATCTACCATGAATAAAGAAGAACAATTCTAAAAGAAAATCGAAGATAGATATGTACCAAGTGGCTGATGTCCCCATGGCATTGGAATGTACTCTTCCCAAATGATTGATGATTGCTTCTTTTGTATCAATGAACTGGCTCAAAGAAGAACTAACAGAAGAAAAGCTCTTACAACCAAAATTACTACCATTGGATCAGACAAACTACTTATACTTCAAGCTTTTGTCAACCAAGCACCTGTCAAGATTATGATAGACAGTAGTGCCTCAGGCAACTTCATTAATGAAGAAACAGCCAACAGACTCAAGGTCCTAACATCTCCAGTACAACAAACTCAAGCAGTTGCTATAGCTGATGGAACCTCTTATATTATTAGCAAGGAAGTCTGCAACCTGCTCTTCCAAATTGGTACATGTTACTCTTCAGATAGTACTACTTCCTGACAATGAAATCATTTTTGGAACCCCATGGTTGAAATAAGAGAACCCTATGATCAATTGGATAAACCATTTTCTGACCATCAAGAAAGGATGCCATAACTTCAAACTGCAAGACAAAAAGAACCCACTCAGCTCTAGTAACTCTGGACCAAAGATTACCCATATCAACAAGCTACAGCTTAAGAAATTGGCCAAGAAGTGTCCTCTCTTTGCCATCTCCATCTGGCTATCCAAAGAAGAACCTGAGAACTCTGAAGAAGACTTTTCCAAAGTTGATAGCTATATTAGACCCTTACTCCAGAAAGTCCAAGATACAATTCTGAACTAAACTGCAAAACCACCTGCATCTGTTATTATTAATGCCCAAGAAGAATATAAAGTTGAACAAATCCTCAACAAATATAGCCACAAGAACCATCCAAATAGTACAACAATACTAGATCAAATTAGAAGGCCTTGACAAGGATGTCAAAAGCTAAGAAGGGGAGAGTTGTAAGCATATAACCTCTAAGCCACTAAAATTACATATCATCCTCAGAACCAATTTGGAAACCACATGTAAGACTACAAAACAAGTTACTGAAGAGATCATCTGGTTACACAAAATATGCCAGTAAGCATGCAAACCTACTGCCAAGACATAAGAATACCAGAAGAAGTACTATAACCATAAGACTGACCCTGAATCTCTATAACTAGTTTTGGTATACTATACTATTACAAAAGGAAATTGAAGTACTAAACTCAAACCAAGATGAGAAGAACCTCTCTTATCTACCAAAGATTCATGAACTGCACTTATCAACTCAAGACCAAGATATACTGCAACTATATAAGACCTCATTACTTAGCAGAAGTAAAATATATTTGAATAACTCCATTTGCTCTATCTGTATCACCTCTGTTGGAGAATGATGGATACTTCATCTGAACTCAAGAAAGCTGACATTATCAAAACCAATCTCAAGCCCATCTATGTGATAGATATTACTACTAGAAATTGTCTTGGATTACAGAAAATATCATTTCTGAGAGATTTGAACCCCCAGCTGTAACATTGAGAGCTCTCACCCTAGACAAGGATGGCCAGTCCTTACAAATATACCAGTAGTCTAAAAAAAAAAGAGAACCAAGACCTGTTATCCTTGTACAACCACCACCACCAAGGATAGCCTTAATTTTATAAGAGATAGAGATAATAACATCTTTGAAACTGATGATATCAGAAGTCAGAAAACTGCTCAGACTTTACCAGAGATAATATCATCAATAGTGATATCATCAAAGACTAACCAGATAGCATCTAAACCTATAAATAGCTTAGCAGTCATAGTATAGTTAGATTAGCCTTATATGATGTGACTGTGAACTGACTCAGCAGTCAGACAATCTCTTGATATGTCAGATCACACTTGTACTATGTGACTACATTCCAACTCAGCAAGGCACTAAGTGCTATACTCATATTTAGTATAGTCCAGATAGCCCCTCACTAGTATAAATACTCTCTCCCCTAGACCTCAGAATCTCAGACTTGAATAATCTGAATACAACTTCTGAGTACTTCCCTACAATATCTCTTTATACAACTACTTCTAGTATAGCAATATTATGAATAGCAAATAAACCAATTTAATAACCCATATAATACTCTTAAGTAAATTCACTCTCTGTTAGATCCCACTCCTAACTCCATTATAAAATTTCCTAATTAAGTATTGTCTGCAGTGATATACCAATTCAACTAAGCTGGTCTTAGTTTCTTGAACTTTCTGAAATATAGAAAATCCTGAACATCCAGAACTAGACCAAATAAGGACTTTGGTTGAGATATTAACTGTAGTTATATTTAGTCTTAGTACATTTTTGTGTCTTTTAGTTAGTCTTTTCTTATTATTTCTTAAACATTTTACTATATTCTGTCACCTTTTACTTGCTTAGAAACCTTCTCTTGGCACCCAGACACCACTAGAATATTTTTGTCTTTCCTTGGTACTAAGCATCTTATCTTAGCTAGTTATGAAACCTTTTGGAATATTGTAGAATAGTATTAGTCAGCTTTATCAAGAACCTATTTCTTGGCATTTCCCTTTCTTTCCAAGATCCTTCTGAATCTTTCTTTCAGATTATATATAAATATCCTTGTTCTCTGTCCAAATAAAGCTCAGAATATTTTCTTCCAGAAATTCTTCAAGAATACTTGAACCTTTAAGTATCTCTTCAAGCTACTTTAGGCCAACTAGAACTTCCAGATTTAGCCACTTTCTCTTAAAGAAACTAGAACCATTACACTTGGTAGCAGTGGTGTCATTATACCTTACCTTATTAAGAAACCTCACATGAATTCAGAAACCAGTCACAACTAGTCACATGAATCTGAAATGAGCCACAAAGAGTCAGCTTATCAGCCAGACCCCTCTGCTACAGAAGAAGCAGGAGGACAGCAACTTGGTATAGAAGATATGATCAATGCTATAGTCTACTAAATTCAAGAACTTTAAGTATAACTAGAATAGCAGAAAACACAAACTATGGAAATATTATATCCTACCATAGCACTAGTCAGTTTCAAGTTACTCAAGCCAGACACCTTCAACAGCTATCGAGGAGGACTATCTACAGATGCATACACCTTCTAGTTGGACCAATACTTTGAACTCACAAGAATGGAAGATGACATGTAAGTCTAATTTGCTGTCACACTTCTCTGAGGAAATACAGCTATCTGGTGATGTAATTATATCATGGTTACATCTGTACACTCATATATACAAATCAGAGATTGGGAAGCTTTCAAGAGAGCTCTTTACAAGCAGTTCAAGCCTGCTAATGCCACCAAGCTAGTCAGGGATAAGCTAGCAAACATCAAGCAACTCAAGTCTGTATAAATCTACAATATACAATTCTTGTCAATCCTACTTGAGCTACCAGCAGTATCTGAGGATGAAAAGATAGACTGCTATGTCTGAGGTCTGAAGGGAAATATACAAGTCAAGGTCAAGCTAGAAGAGCCCAAAAGTCTTAATGAAGCTATGAGAATTACTGATAGATTTGATGTCATTACCTTTGGTAACTACTTTGAACCAGAATGCCACAAGAAGAACCACTTTGAGAACCACCACAGAAACCAACTAAGAACAGTTGGCCCAGCACCAATGGACTTAGACACCATGAACAAAAAGAACACCAAGCTTACCCCTGAAGAAAAGGACTGCCTGAAGAAATCTGGAGTCTATTTCTTCTGTTACCAAACAGGACACATTGCAACCAAATGTCCTAGGAAGACTAGTAAACCCTCAAGACTAGTTACTGTATTGTTCAAGAATACACCTGTCAATCCCACTACCAGTCAACTTAAGCTCAAGGTCAAGAAGCTTCATCCAAAGGCCTAGATCTCTCAATATTAAATAGAAGGAGCCATTGGTCTTAACTTACACTCAGTCAAACAAGTCACTATTCCAGCCAAGGGCTGCACTCTAGTGCCTACTGGAATTGCAGTTCAATGTCCTAAAGGACATTATGCTAGAATTGCACTGTGATCAGAACTCAGTATCAAACATTATTTAGATATAGGTGCTAGTGTCATTGACCCAGACTTTTGAGGACAAGTTCAAGTCTTGCTCATCAACCAGAAGGATCAAGACTACACAGTTAAAGAAGGAGACTGAGTTGCACAAATGATTCTGGAAAAAGCCAGTCAACTCAAGATTACAGAAGTCCAAGAACTCCCTGAAACCAAATGAGATCAAAAGGGTTTTAGCAGCACTGATCAAGCAGCAAGTCTTAGTGAAAATTGAGCTCAAGCTATGTTCATTTTCAAAGGTCTAGTTAAAGGAAAAGAAGTTCAAGTACTTATAGACAGTAGAGCTATAAGGAACTTCATCAATTAGAATCTCATCAAAAGCCTCAAGATTCTTACCAAGCCTGTACCCAAGAATAATAGTATAGTTACTGCAGACAGTACTCTGCACTCCATCAAATCAATTGCTACCAAACTGCCCATCAAGATCCAGAAATATTGAGAATGAGTAGACTTTGAGATTGCACCACTAGGAGATCATGATCTGATCTTAGGAAAACCCTGGCTTATGAAACACAATCCAGACATTGATTGGTATAAGAATGAAGTCACCCTACTTTAAGATGGAGCCAATATTATGATCAAGACAGACAAGACCATGAGCAAAACCCAGATTGCAATACTGTCAGCTATATAGTATAAGAAAGCACTCAAGAAGGCAATGTATGCCTTTGTTGTAATGATCTGCTCCAAGAAATAAGACAAGAGACTATCAGTCAATAAAAGCATCAAGCTACTACTAGAAGAATTTAAGGATGTCTTTCCAGACAAGCTATCTGGTCTACCACCTATATGAGAAGTTGATCATGAAATTGAACTGACCCCAGGAGCTGTACCACTCAAGAAACACATGTACTGCATGTCACCACTCAAAATTGAAGCAGTTAAGAAGGAACTAGAAGAACTACTTGCATAAGGAGCCATTCAGCCAAGCAAATCTCCTTATGGCTCACCAGTCTTATTTGTCAAGAAGAAGGATAGAACCCTGTGAATATGTATAGACTATAATGTACTCAACAAACTCACTGTCAAGAACTGCTATCTGCTACCCTTGATTGATCAAATCTTTGATACTCTTAAGAATGCCAAGTACTTCACCAAGTTAGACCTCATATCAGGATACCACCAGATTTGAATCAAGCCAGAAGACATTCCCAAGACTGCCTTCATAACTTCCTTTGGACTCTACAAATTTCCAGTCTTAACATTTGATCTCACCAATGCACCTGCTACATTCCAGACCCTGATGAACAAGATATTCAAAGACTAACTATTTATTTTCCTATTGGTATATCTTGACAACATCCTGATCTTTAGTGCAACTAAAGAAGAACACCTCAAACACATTTGAATAGTCCTAGAGATCCTGCAAAAACACAAGCTTTATTCTAAGCTCAAGAAGTGTGAATTCTTCAAGGAACAAGTTGAATACCTTAGCCACATTATCTCTGCACAAGGAATTCAAGTAGACCCACACAAGATAGAAGTAATTGAAGAATGACCCATTCTGTCAAATCTCACAGAACTCTGATCCTTCCTTGGTCTAGCTGGCTATTACTACTGCTTTGTCAGAAACTTCTCTGGTATTATCAAGCCACTGACTAATCTCATGAGGAAGGCCCTGCACTCAGACCACTATGTACCCTACACCTAGGACCTCTTCTGTCAATAAGCCTTTCAAGAACTCAAGAACCACCTGACCCATGCTTCAGTCCTGTATAATGCAGATCAAGGCTTAAAATTCATGGTCACTACTGATGCATCAAATTTTGCTATTGAAGCAGTCCTATCACAAGATGATGGCAAAGGATATTACCCTATTGCTTTCAAGTCCTGCAAGCTGGCCCCAGCTGAACAAAAGCTAGCTACTCATGAGAAGGAACTACTAGCAATAATACATATACTAGATCATTAGCAATGCTATCTAGAAGGTGTTGAGTTTGATATTATTACTGATTATCAATCCCTTAAGTATATCAACACCCAACCTACTCTGTCATGCCTATAAGCTAAGTGGACCCTCAAGCTTCAAACCTTTAATCCAATAATTATCTATAAGCCTGGCAAGATACTTGTAGTACCAGATGTCTTATCAAGATGCCCAGACCTTACCACAATCATACAAGTCACCTTGGTACTAGAATTCCTAGACCAAATCAGGCAAGCTTACAAAGAAGACATAGTTGCCACTAGAGTTTTCTCAAATGAACTCAAGGATACATATACTGTCAAGAACAACCTAATCTATCATCAAGATCAAGTCTACCTACCTGAAAACATGAACCTATGCTATAAGGTTTTGCAAGAACACCATGACTCCCCTCTTGCCAGTCATCTGGGGATTGAGAAGACTGTCAAAAACATCCAACACCACTACTATTGGCCAAAAATGGTCAAGGAAATCAAGAACTACATTGCCAGCTATGACCTATGTCAGCACAATAAGTCTACCAACCAAGCACCTATTAGTTTGCTACAACTACTGCCAATTCCTACCAAGAAGTTCAATTAAGTCACCATAGACTTTGTAACTCAACTATCATGAACTCAATCTAGTACTGATGCTATCATTATATTCATTGACTGCCTGACCAAGACCATGGTTACTGAACCAATCACTACCAATGCTACTGCACCTGAGATTACAAGAATATTCTTCAAGTCCATCTTCTGTCACTATGGTCTACCCCAAGTAATTTTTAGTGATCATGACCCCAAGTTCACCAGTCACTTCTGGCAAACCCTCTTCAAGACTCTGGGAATCCAATTGGCTATGTCTACTGCCTTCCACCTACAAACTGATGGACAAACTGAGCACATGAACAGAACTCTAGAACAAATGCTTAGAAACTATGTTTCTTACAAGTATGATTGGGAGATCTACCTGACATATGCAGAGTTTGTATACAATAATGCTATCCAATCATCTACTGGTCTTTCCCCTTTCCAGCTACTCTACAGTCAAGATCCCAAGACCCTTGCAAGCCTATTCTCTTTCAAGAAAACCAGTCAAATATAAGTTTCAACTACCAAGAACCTTATAGACAAAATGGATGAACTACTCAAGATTGCTATCATGAACCTTCAGAAGGCTCAACAGCATCAAGCTAAGTATGCTGATAAGAAATGCCATAATGTCACTTACACTATTGGAGATCAAGTTAGTATATGCCTTTGTTGTAATAGTCTATTTTAAGAAACAAGACAAGAAGCTATCAATCAATAAAAGTATCAAGTTATTGTATGAAGAATTCAAGGATATTTTTCCAGACAAGCTATCTGATCTATCCCCTGTATAAAAAGTTAATCATGAAATTGAACTGACTCCAGAAGCTGTATCACTCAAGAAATACATATATTGTATATCACTTCTGGAAATTGAAGCAGTTAAGGAAGAACTAGAAGAGTTACTTATATAAGGAGCTATTCAACCAAGTAAAACCCCCTATAGCTTATCAGTTCTATTTATCAAAAAGAAGGATAGTTGTAATATTTTAGCATAGTTTATTTCTTTTCTTTATCTTTCTTCAATATTCTATGACCTTCCAGTACTTTCTGAATGCTTAGAAATCCTTTCTTGGCACCGAGCATCCTCTAGTACTTATTTAGCTAGTTATTGATTGTCCTGGAAACTTGTAGAACTTTATTTGTCATCTTTGCTGAGAACTTTTCTCTTGGCATTTTCCTTTGATTTCTCAGATCCTTCCAGATCCTTCTTTCAGATCTTGTATAAATATTCCCTTTGTTCTCACGAATAAAGCTCAGAATATTTTCTCCCAGAAATCCTTCAAGAATACTTGAATCCTTAAGTATCTCTTTGAGCTACTTAGAACTACCAGAACTAGTCACTTCCTCATTTAGAAACTAGAACTGTTACACTTGGTATCAGTGGTTAAGTTACACCTAGCCTTATCAAGACACCTCTCAAGATATCAGTCACATCACTATAGAGGACAATGGATAGAACCCTTCATACAGTACCTATGGTTCAGGCAATGCCTCCTACAATCAGCAAGAAGAAGAGGAACAGCAAAACCCTACTTAGTTAAATAGGGCCATCAAGAGTCTTTTGCAGACCACATTAGCTCAGATTGCTCAACTTCAAGAATGTATAGAAAGAAAGGAAAGCAAGGCCTCTGCTCATACCTCCACACCTCCACTAATATCAATACATCCAACAGCAGTCACTATCAAGCCTCAGAAGCCTGACACTTTTGATGGTCAAAGAGGAGGACTGTCTACCAATGCCTGGCTTTTCCAATTGGAGCAATATGGAGAACTGACCAATTTGAAAGAAGCAACACTAGTTCAATTCACCACCACACTCCTCTAAGAGAATACTACAATCTGGTGGTGAAATCATGTCCAGAACACCAGATTCTCTGGCCAAATCAAGACCTGGGGTGAATTCTCTGATGCTATTCAAGGCCAATTCAAACCAGTCAACAGCACCAAGGTCATGTGAGACCATCTGGCAAATGTCAAATAACTCAAGTCTGTGCAAGCATACAATATACAATTTCTGTCAATCCTACTAGAATTACCACATGTCACTGAAGACAAGAAGGTCAACAAGTACATCCAAGGTCTGAAAGGTCAAACCTGAGTTCATGTCGAACTAGAAGAACCCAAAGACCTAGATACAGCAATGAAAATTGCTGATAGGTTTGATGTCATCACCTATGGTCACCACTTTGAACAGAAGAGACTGCCTTTCAACAACAACAACAACCACAGAAGGGAGGAATCTAAAGTCAGAACTGTTGGACCTGCCCCCATGGACCTAGATACCATTGACAAGAACAAGAAAGGCAAGCTTACACCCAAGGAAAAGGAGCACCTCAAGAAGGCTGGAGCCTGCTTCTTTTGCCATCAGCCTGGTCACATTGCAACCAAATGTCCCAAGAAAACTGCTGAATCAAAGAGGATCCTGGTCCTGTCCAACGACACCCAAGGTCAACCAGTTGAACAAGAAGTTATACTCAATTTTATGTGAGTCAACCCCAAGGCCCAGATCCCTCAAGCACAGTCAGAAGGAGCCATTGGTTTGGACCTTCAAGCAGTACAACAAGTCACTATTCCTGCACATAAAAGAAGGCTCATTCCAACTGGTCTTTCAGTCGAAATCCCCAAGGAACATTATGCAAGAATTGCATCAAGATCTGGCCTCAGTCTCAAGCACTCATTGGATGTTAGTGCTGGAGTCATTGACTCTGACTTCTGAGGTGAAATGCAAGTCCTGCTAGTCAACCACAAGAACTAACCATACACTGTCAATGAAGGTGACAGAATTGCACAGCTCATTCTGGAGTGAGCCACCCTACCAGTCATCAAAGAAGTCACCAAGCTGTCCTCAACCAAGCGAGATCAGAAAGGCTTTGGCAGCACTGACAAAGTTGCAAGCATAGCCAAGAACCAAGCCAATTCAATGCTCATTTTTAAAGGTCTAGTCAAGGGACAAGAACTAGATGTTCTCATAGATAGTAGAGCTATTGAGAACTTCATCAACAAGAACCTTATTGACAAGCTCAAGATTCTCACCAAACCAGCTAGCAAGAATGGTAGAGTTATCACTACAGATAGCACCACCTTACCAATCAACTCAATTGCCACTATTCTTCCCCTCAAGATCCAGAAGTACTGGGAATGTTTAGATTTTGAGGTAGCACTACTAGGAGACCATGACCTGATCTTAGGCAAACCCTGGCTTATGCAATACAACCCTCAGATTGATTGGATCAAGAATGAAGTCACCTTGATTCAGGATAGAACCAATATTACCATCAAGCCAGACAAGACTCAGACAAGAACCCCAATTGCTACCCTTTTGGCAATATAGTTCAAGAAGGTCCTCAAGAAAGCTACCTATGCCTTTATGGCACTGATCTGACCAAAGAAAGAAGACAAGAAGCTATCAATTAGTGAAAGTGTCAAGTTACTGCTGAACAAGTACCAGGATATCTTCCCAGACAAACTACCTGGCCTACCACCTTCATAAGACCATGACTATGAAATCAAGTTGGTACCTGATGCAGCTATACCTAAGAAGAAAATGTATTACATGTCTCTACTCGAAATTGAAGCAGTCAAGAAGGAACTCAATGAACTCATTAAGTGAGGAGCCATTCAACTAAGCAAGTCACCCTTTGGCTCCCCAGTCCTATTTGTCAAGAAAAAGGATAATACTCTGCAAATGTACATAGACTACTGAGCACTCAACAAGATCACAGTCAAGAACCATTATCCACTACCGCTCATAGATCAAATCTTTAATGCTCTCAAGAATACAAAGTACTTCACCAAGGTTGATCTCATCTCTGGGTATCACCAAATTCAAATCAAGCCAGAAGACATATCCAAGACTACCTTCATGACACTCTTTGGACTCTACGAATTCCTAGTCATGGCCTTTGGTCTCACCAATGCACCAGCAACCTTTCAAGACCTCATGCAAACTGTCTTCAAGGATCAGCTCTATATCTTTGTACTTGTATACATTGATGATATCCTGATCTTCAGTAGCACTGAAGAAGAATACTTTAAGCACATCAAACAAGTCCTCAAGATCCTCCATGAGAACAAGCTCTATGCAAAGCTCAAGAAATGTGAATTTTTCAAGAATCAAGTTGAATACCTTGGACACATTTTATCAGCCAAAGGAATCCAAGTAGACCCAAGGAAAATACAAGCCATTGAACAGTGGCCTGTACCAGCAAACCTCACTGAACTCAGGTCCTTTCTTGGTCTGGCTGGATACTACTATCAATTTGTCAAGAACTTCTCTGGTATCGCAGAATCTTTGACAAACCTCCTGTAAAAAGAACCCAACTCTGACCTCTATGTCCCCTACATCTGGGATGCTTTCTGTCAACAAGCTTTTCAAGAACTCAAGAACTGCCTGACCCATGCACCTGTCCTTAGAAACATGGACCCAAACTTGAAGTTCATGGTCACTACAGATACATCTAACTTTGCCATTGGTGCAGTCATTTCTCAAGATGATGGGCAAGGACACCGACCTATTGTCTTTGAGTCAAGAAAATTGTCCCCAGCAGAACAAAAGCTGGCTACTCATGAAGAGGAACTCCTGGCAATCATACATGCCCTCAAGACCTGGTGACACTATCTAGAAGAAGTTGAGTTCAATATGATCACTGATCACAGGTCTCTTCAGTATATCAACACTCAATCAACTCTTTCTCGCCAACAAGCCAAGTGGAGTCAACTACTTCAGACCTTTACCCCAAACATCATCTACAAGCCCAGCAAAACTCTAGTTATACCAGATGCACTTTCAAGAAGACCTGACCTTGCCACAATTTTACAAGTCACTGTGGTACCTGAATTCCTCAATCAGATCAAGAAGGCATATGAACAAGACTCTCTGATTCTACAAAGGAACACCAAGGAATTCAAGGAAAAGTACACCATCAAGGACAACCTCATATACTATCAAGACAAAGTATATATTCTGGCCAACTCTGAACTATGGCATAAGATTCTTCATGAACATCATAACTCCCCACTAGCTGGCCACCTTGGAACTGAGAAGACTGTCAAGAATATCCAATGAGACTACTACTGGCCAAAAATGCTCAAGAAAATCAAGGAGTATATCCAAAGTTGTGATCTTTACTAAAAAAATAAGTCAAGCAACCAAGCATCCACCAGTCTTCTGCAACCCCTGCCAATTCCAATCAAGAAGTTCAAACAAGTTACAATGGACTTCATTGTACAACTCCCATGAACCAAAACAGGCTATGATGCTATTGTTGTATTTGTGGACCATCTCACCAAGATTACAATCACCGAGCCAACCACAACCAATACCACTGCCCCAGAAATTGCAAGAATCTTCTTCAAGACTGTCTTCCACCATTATGGACTTCTCTAAGTAATTATCAGTGACCATGACCCCAAGTTCACAAGCCACTTCTGGCAAGCACTCTTTAAGACCCTTAGAACCCAAATTGCTATATCTACTGCCTTTCACCCTCAAACTGATGGACAGACTGAGCGAATGAACAGAACACTTGAACAAATGCTCAGAAACTATGTGTCTTATGAGCAAGACAATTGGGACCACTATCTGACCTATGCTGAGTTTACCTACAATAATGCCAACCAATCATCAACTGGCCTTTCTCCATTTCAGCTACTTCATGGTCAAAACCCCAAGACCCCTATAAGCCTAGTCCAATTCCAGCAATCTAGTCACACACAAGTCCCCACAGCCCAGAACCTTATCAACAAAATGGATTCTCTTCTCAAGATCATCACTACGAACCTGCAAAAGGCTCAGCAACATCAAGCTAAGTATGGAGATAAGAAGTGATGAGATGTCATATATAACATTGATGATATGGTTCTACTCAAAGCCGACAACATCAAGGCTCAATCTCAAGTCAACTGCCAGTTAGCCAAATTTCAGTCCAAGTACCTTGGACCCTTTGAGATCACCGAGCAAGTCTCCACCTGATCTTACCATCTCAACTTGCCAACAACTATGTGTATACACCCAGTATTCCATATGTCACAACTCAAGGCCTGGAACTAGTTACCCCCATACTCTGACTGAATTCCAACACTATCAGCACCAGTCATAGTTGAAGACCACATTGAGTATGAAGTTGAGAAAATCTTAGACAAGTGAGTCTGATACTATTGCACAGAATACCTAGTCAAGTGGATAGATTACCCTGAATATGATACCACCTGGGAACCTGCCACCAATCTCAAGAACTCCCAAGACCTCATTCAAGAGTTTGAGCAAAAAGGAACTCATTGAATGCCTGTGAGGTTCTCCCCTTAGATAGTAGATAACCTACTATACTGATCAGGCACATTACACATCAGGGCTCTCTAAGGGATATAGCATCAGAAACAAGAGATACAGGAGAACCTTATAAATCCTGCAACCAACGAGGTTCGAACCAGTTCTCATCTAATCAAGATGATACTTTAGCCCTCACCTTATACAAGGATGGCCAATCCTTGCCAATGAGTCAATACATTTAATTTGAAGTTTCTTTTAGTCTTATTGTTTATTATGTATAACTTTGAGAATTCAACAAGGATATTGATTCTTAAGGAGGGGGAGATGTAATATTTTAGCATAGTTTATTTCTTTTCTTTGTCTTTCTTCAATATTCTACAACCTTTCAGTACTTTCCGAATGCTTAGAAATCCTTTCTTGGCACCAAGCATCCTTTAGTACTTATTTAGCTAGTCACTGATTGTCCTGGAAACTTGTAGAACTTTATTTATCATCTTTGCTGAGAACTTTCCTCTTGGCATTTTCCTTTGATTTCTCAGATCCTTCCAGATCCTTCTTTCAGATCTTATATAAATATTCCCTTTGTTCTCATGAATAAAGCTCAGAATATTTTCTCTCAGAAATCCTTTGAGAACACTTGAATTCTTAAGTATCTCTTCAAGCTACTTAGAACCACTAGAACTAGTCACTTTCTCATTTAGAAACTAGAACCATTACAATAGTACTCTATAAATATATATAGATTATTATATACTCAACAAGCTTATAGTCAAGAACCAATATCTACTACCCTTAATTGATTAAATTTTTAATACTCTCAAGAATACCAAGTATTTCACCAAGTTGAACCTTATGTTGGATTATTACTAAATCTGAATCAAGCCAGAAGACATTCTCAAGACTATATTTATGACCTTCTTTAGACTCTATAAATTTCTAGTTCTAGTATTTAGTCTTATCAAAATATCTACTATATTCCAAATTCTCATAAATAAGATATTTATTCATTTTCATATTGATATACATATCTTGACAACATCCTGATCTTTAGTACAACTAAAGAAGAATATCTCAAGTATATCCAAGTAGTCCTGGAGATCTTGTAAAAGTACAGACTTTATACAAAGCTTAAGAAGTGTGATTTCTTCAAAGAACACATCAAATATCTTAGCCATATTGTCTCTGTATAAGGAATTCAAGTAGATCCATACAAGATAGAGGTATTTCAAGAATAGTCTATTTTACCAAACCTCACAAAACTCTGATCCTTTTTTGGTCTAGCTAGCTACTATCATTGCTTTGTCAGAAACTTCTCTGGTATTGCTGAGCCACTGACTAACCTCCTGAGAAAAGCCTCCAACTCTGATCACTATATACCCTATATCTGAAATCTCTTTTGTTAATAAGCCTTCCAAGAACTCAAGAACTGTCTGACTCATACTCCAGTCCTATGTAATGTAGATCTAAATCTAAAATTTACTATTACTACTAATGTATTGAATTTTTCCATTAGAGCAGTTCTGTTACAAGATGATGACAAAGGACACTATCTTATTGCCTTTGAGTCCTACAAGTTATCACTATCTAAATAAAAGCTAACTACTTATAAAAAGGAGCTATTGATAATATATATATACTAGACTACTGGTAATACTACTTAGAAGATGTTGAGTTTGATATCATTACTAACTATCAATTACTCAAGTATATCAATACCCAATTTACTCTATTATATCTATAAGCTAAGTAGAGTCTGAAACTTCAAACTTTCAATCTGAAAATTATCTATAAGTCTGGCAAAACACTCATAATACTAGATATCTTATCTAGATACCTAGATCTTATTATAATTATATAAGTTACTCTAGTATCAGAATTTCTAGACCAAATTAGATAAGCTTACAAAGAAGACACTATCACTACTAGAGTTCTTTTGAATGAGCTCAAGAATAAATATACTATTGAGGACAATCTGATCTATTATTAAGATAAAGTGTACCTATCTGATAACATAAATCTATACAATAAGATACTGCAAGAACACTATGATTCCCTACGTGCTAATCATCTTGGAATTAAGAAAACTATTAAGAATATTCAGCACTACTACTATTATCTAAGTATGGTCAAGAGAATCAAAAACTATATTATTAGCTATGATCTCAGCTAGTATAATAAGTCTACCAACTAAGTACTAGCTGGTTTACTACAATTACTATTAATTCTAATCAAAAAATTCAAATAAATTATAATAGACTTTGTAACTCAACTGCTATAAACTCAATTGGTGCTAATACTATCATTGTATTATTGACTATCTGATAAAAACTATAGTTGCTAAACCTATCACTAGCAATATCACTATATCTAAAATTGCAAGAATCTTCTTTAAGTCTATCTTCCATCACTATGACCTACTATGAGTAATTATCAGTAATTATTATGCCAAGTTTACTAGTTACTTCTGACAAATTCTTTTCAAGACTCTGAAAACCCAATTGACTATATCTACTGCCTTTCATCCTCAGACTGATAGACAAACTGAGTATATGAACAGAACTCTAGAATAGATACTCAGAAACTATATTTCTTATAAGTAAGATAATTGGGACTATTGCCTAACTTATACAGAATTTGCATATAATAATACTGTCTAATCATCTACTGGTCTTTCCCTCTTTCAGCTACTCTATGGTCAAGACTCTGAGACCTCTATAAGTCTAGTCTTATTTAAGAAAACAGTCAAATATAAGTTCTTATCACTAAGAATCTTATAGACAAAATAGATAAACTTTTCAAGATTACTACTATAAATCTTCAGAAAGCTCAATAATACCAAGCTAAGTATGCTGATAAGAAGCATTGTAATGTCATATATACTATTAGAGATCAAGTCCTACTATCTATCAAGAATCTCAAGATATAATCTCAAGTCAACTGCCTATTAAATTAAGTTCCAATCTAAGTATATTAGATCTTTTGAGATTATCAAACAAGTCTCTATATTCTCCTATTATCTCAAGTTATCTGAAACTAGAGAATATATCCAGTCTTTTATGTATTACACCTTAAGGCCTAAAACCAGTTACTACTCTACTCTGGTCAAATTCTCAAGCCATCTATTTTTGTAATTATTAAAGACTATATTAAGTATAAAGTTGAGAAAATCCTTAACAAGTAAATCTGCTATCATCACTCTGAATACCTGGTCAAGTAGATGGGCTACTCTGAATATAATACTATCTGGAAACTACTGATTAACCTCAAGAACTCTCAAGATCTTATTCAAGACTTTGAGATAAAATGTATTGTCTAATCTCTATAGTAACTTCCTTGAATTGTTAATGATCTATAGTAATAACTAGTGTCTTATATATCAGAAGTTTACTTTGAGACCCTAAAACTAGCAAAATATCTAGTAAACAAGAAGTCCACTAAAATGAAGCTACTAGCTAGATTTAAACTTCTCTCAGTTAGTTAATCTGATAATAAGCTCTTTCTATATGAGGATGGTCAGTCCTTACTAATATACTGATATAAGTTTTTAGTCTTATAAAACTTGAGAACTTAACAAAGATATTGGTTTTTAAGAAGGAAGAGATATAATAATTTCATAGTTATATTTTAGTTTTAGCACTTTTTCACATCTTTTTGTTATTCTTTTCTTGTCTTTTCTTAAATATTCTATCTAGTACCTTCTGAGTGTCTAGAAATCTTCTCTTAGCACCAAGATATTACTAAAAAATTTTATCTTTTCTTGGCAATATGTATCTTATCTTAGCTAATCATAGAACCTTTTGGAATATTGTAAAATTATATTAGTCATCTTTGCTAAGAACCTGTTTCTTGGCCTTTCTCTTCTTTTCCAAGATCCTTCCAGATCTTTTTTTCAGATCTTATATAAATATCCTTGTTCTCTACTTGAATAAAGCTTAGAATATTTTCTCTCAGAATTCTTTTAAGAATACTTGAACTGATAAGTATCTCTTCAAACTACTTTAGGTCAGTCAGAATTACTAAAACTTAACTACTTTCTCATTAAGAAACTAGAACTATTATAATATAAGTAGAATATTAAGTATTATTAATATTAATAAAGGAAGTTATATAACTTCAAAAAATTCTGAAAAAGTTTAAATATAAGTAATAGTAATCTATACTACTCCAACAAGACAATCAGTCTATAATAGCTTTGGTAAGAAATTCTATACATTATACTAGAATGAAATATATTAATATACAGAACTTTTTTTTTT
>RBNI01000645.1:0-28317 GCA_003990745.1 Jimgerdemannia flammicorona | reverse complement strand
CCCTACCCCTTCTCGGTGAAAGATCACTCTATCCAACACCATCACCACCTGCCCTCCACTCTGTTCACAGATCCCTTCCACCAGACGGCGACACTGCCCACCTTGAGGTCCCCATCCAACCCACCACCCCATCAGCAGGTTCGCCACCAACTCCTCTCATCTCAACAACTTCTCCTGTATCCCTATCTGTCTCCCCTCCTCAAAAACAAAGAGCCAATGACCAGCCAACCCCACCCACACTGCCACAACCCATCCGACAGTAAGCCACCTATTGCCAACACCACCCACAAGTCGAGATTCTAAATCTTCCCAACGACCTCTCTCCCCATCTGGTCTCCTTTCAACCCCTAGCTGGTCCCCTATAGCTATCCAAAAGTCCCCCAGCACCTCACATTCCCCCAGCCAATGTTCTGGCATTTGTACAAATCTCCCAGCTTGCCCAACATTATAACACTCCTCACAATCCAGCTGACCACCATCCACCAGATGCCCAGCATGGAAGTTCAACATAACATTCCTCCGCAACATTCGCTACCACACTACCCAGAATTTGGGAGGAAGCCATCGCCACACCTCAGTACCCCAGGACCAGATCCCTGCCCAATCCCACTCTTCACCAATCCGCACCACCTGCCAACTGCAAGGCCAAAGATCCTGGCCCATTTGCTGCTGATACTCCACTCCATCTCCAATGTCAAACTCAGCGAGCGGAACTCTCCCTAGAAGCAGACAGTCCCATCTCCACATAGCTGGACCCCATACCACCTCCCCCTCATTGTCACGCCAGCGCAAGCCTATCCGGTATACTCCATTGATCACTCCCCACCAGAAGCCCTTATACCATAGGCGTCGGCTTCCATTCAGACCCACCAAAGAGAGTAGATCACCCGAGGACCCCCGGGGGGAGACTCTCATCTCCCACACCTTCTTCATCAATGGTACCCAACCCCCACCCTGTAGATCAACAGCCCTTCTCAACCACCAAGCTCACAAGCAGTGAAGGCACTTAGGGAAATAAACAAGGCCCAGGCCTCCCCTAAGCAGGTTTGCTAACTGTTGTTGTAGGCAAACTCAGTATGAGCTAGGTACTTGTCCCAATCATTTTGTTTGTAACAGCAGAAGATGCTAAGCATCTGTTTGAGAGTCCTGTTGGTTTGCTCGGTTTGACCGTCAGTCTGAGGGTAGTAGGCAGTAGAGAACTTCAGCTTGGTTCCATGGAGGGAGAAAAATGCCTTCCAGAAGTTGCTTGTGAACTTGGCATCTCGGTCAGATACAATAGTGCTAGGCATGCCATGTAGCCTAAATACTTGGTTGAGAAAGATCTCAGCAATCTCTGGTGCTATAGCAGTGGTCTTGGTGGATGCAAAATGGGCTTATTTACTTAGGCGGTCCACAAATACCACTATGGTATCCCATCCTGTCTTGGTCTTGGGGAGTTGGACAATGAAGTCCATTGCAATCTGGTCCCAGTTGTGACTCAGGATAGGCAAGGGTTGCAGAAGTCCTGCTGGTAGCTTGTTACCACTTTTGAACCTTTGGCACATCTCGTATGAGGCCACGAAGTCTTTGATATCCTTGGTCATCTTTGGCCAATAGAACTCTCTTGAGAGGAGGTTGTAGGTCTTTTCAAAACCAAAGTGTCCTGCTGCAGGGGTATCATGGAGTTCCTGCATGATCTTGAGTCGCAGAGTATTATTGTTGGGTACAACCACTCTGTCATGGTCCCTGTAGATAAGTCCATCATGGTAAGTGAATCTCTTGGCCATTTGCCTCATGGGTTCTGGAACCTCGGCCTCTGGGTCTTGGCAGAATTGAAGGAAACTCATCAGGGGGCTGTCTTGCTGGTAGCCGTCCTTGATCATCTGAGTGAGGTCACCAATTACTTCGACCATAAAGACAAGTTCGTCTTCCATGTACCTGGAGAAACCATCAGCCACACAGTTGGTTTTGCCTGGGATATACTTGATTTCCATATCAAAGTTGGCAATGATTTTCATTCAGTGGGCTTGTCTGTGGGTCAGCATGGGCTGTGTGTGAATATACCGCAGTGCATAGTAATCAGTGTAGGCCACAAATGGCTGTCCTAGGAGGAAGTGGCGCTATTCCTGGAGTGCAGTGACAATAGCCAGGAGTTCCTTCTCATGGGTGGTATACTGGGTCTCAGCTGGCTTGAACTTCTGGGAAAGGTAGGCCACTGGGCGGTCTTCTTGACTGAGCACTGCTCCAATAGCAATGTCAGAGGCATCTGTGGTCAGAGTGAATGGCCTGGTAGGGTCAGGTGCAATTAGCACTGGGGCCTTGGTAAGGAGTCTCTTGAGATGGTCCATAGCCAGGGTGCATTCAGGGGTCCATTCAGCTTTGATGTTCACTCCTTTACGGGCCAGGCTGGTCAATGGGGCTGCAATAGCAGAGTATCCTTGGATAAACCTTCGGTAATAACTGGCAATACTCAGAAAGCACTGGAGTAGCTTGAGGGTAGTAGGGATAGGGATATCCTTAAGGGCTGATACCTTTTGGGGGTCCACATTGATACCTTCAGCAGAGATGATGTGTCCTAAGTACTTGATCTGGTCTTGATAGAACTTATACTTGCTCATCTTGGCATAGAGCTGGTGTTCTCACAGAAGGGTCAGTACTTGTCTAAGGTGGGTGTAATGTAGCTCTACTGTCTCACTGTAGATTAGTATATCATCAATATACACAAGGACACAGATGTTGAGGAGTGGTCCAAAGATGTCATTCATCAGATACTGGAATTTTGCTGGTGCATTGGTCAATCCAAAAGGCATGACTCGGAACTAGTAGTGTCCAAACTGTATTCGGAAAGCTGTCTTTTCAATGTCCTTCTCATCAATGAGAATCTGGTGGTAACCATTTCGCAAATCCAATAGAGAGAAGGTCTTGGCCTTGAAGATTTGGTATAGCAACTCATCAATCCTGGGCAAGGCATACCGGTTCTTGATGGTGATCTTGTTGAGGGCTCTATAGTCAATACACATTCGCAGAGAGCCATCCTTCTTCTTGACAAATAAAATGGGGGCTCCAAATGGGGAGTGGCTGGGTTCAATGTATCCTTGGGCCAGTAGTTTGGTCAATTCATCCTTAAGGGTCTTGAGCTCAGGTTGGGCCAGTTGGTAGATACTCTTGTATGGGGGTTCAGCTCCTGGAATAAGATCAATTCCATGTTGGATTTGGCGCTTGGGTGGAAGTCCTTGAGGATCTTGGAATACATCTTGGAATTCTTCAAACAGTTCTTGAGCTTTTGTTAGAATTGGGCTGCTTGTAGCTTCAGTGACTTCTTGTACTGTACAGATAAAGTAGGTGTTTCCCTTTTTTTGAGAGAGTCTCTTCATTTGAATGGCAGAGATGATTTCGATTCCCTGGTGGTTGGTATCTTCCTGGGGTGTCAGGGTGATCTTTCTGCCTTCATGGGTCAGGTTAATCTCGTTGGTTCTCCAGTTGATATCTGGGTTGTGCTGGGTCAATCAGGCTTTTCCTAGGATAATGTCTTGTCCTGGGAGGTCTACAATGCTGAAGTCCAACTTCTCTTGATATTTGCCAATCTTGAGCAAAAGGTCTTCACAAATCTTGGTCAATGGTGCAGTCTTTCTATCACCGAAGGTAACACTTCTTTTCTCAGCAGTGGGTCTGCTTTGGGCTCCAATCCTCTTGGCAGTCTTAGTGCTAATGTAGTTTCCAGTAGCACCACTATCAAGCAAGACATTGACATTCTGTCTGTGGACTTGGCCTGTGAACTTGATGCAACTGTCCTCCTTCTTGATAGTGTTGAGTTCTTCATCCTCATTGTTGTCCCAATTGCTGTCAGTCTCCTCGAAGTCAGTTTCTCCCCATCCTTCACAAGGAGGGTTGTCTTGTTTGGGTTCCTCAGTCTGTGGGGCTTGGCATTTCTCGGATTGAATTTTGAAAACTTTGGAGAGGCATGCATAGCATTCACCAACATGTTCCATGCAGTACATTCGAATAGAATGAGAGCATTGTCCACATAGTACATAATCATCTGTAATTCTCTTGTACCAGTTTTCATCATCTTCCTTCATGGTAGTGACCTTTTGACTGGGAGGTTTGTTGGTAGATCCAAACCCTTTCTTGCCACAGTCTGTCTGGGAGAGTTTGGGGACTTCTTCAATGGTGAGATCTTGATGGATTTCTTCAATGATTGCTTGGGCAATCCTTTGGCCTGTTTTGACTTCAAATGATGTGTCTCCAAAATTTCGCAAGATGACATAGATTTCACCAGTAAATCCTTGGTCAACTACTCCTCCTCCTAGTCCAATGTTGAACTCTTTGGCTAGGCTGCTTCGCTCAGCAAGGTGGATGTATGTTCCTTTGGGAGCTTGCATTGCAATCCCTGTTCGCACTGTAGCATTAGTGCTTGGTGGGATGGTGAGGTCTTGACTGCTATAGAGATCATATCCAGCATCAGTTGGGTGGGCCTTAGTGGGGATGGTGGCCTTGTACCATATCTTCTATACTCTGATGACATTCTCAGGGTTCTTCTTTCCTGGACCTTCTCTGATAATAGTAATGTTCTGGTTACTGGGTTCGCCTGATCTGTTTCTCTTCTTGGGACATTTGACTGAGATGTGTCCTGCCTTTTTGCAGATGAAGCACAATCCCTTTTTATGGAGCTGCCTCTTTTCATCCTCGGTAGGAGGTCTGGGTCCTCTGGGATTTCGTTGGTTCCTTTGATCATATCTTTGGTCATTTCTCCTGGTAGGATTTCTCCTATCTTGGTTATCCTTCTTGTGTTCTTGATTTCGTGGAGCTTGTATAGCAAGGATTTCGCGGACTCTTCTTTGTACCTGGGCAAAACACCATGAGTAGTGGGGACATCCTTGGGGAAGACCTTGTTCCTTGATCTTCTGGGTGAGCCAGTCTGGTAGGGCTGCAAAGAGGTGGTTGGCTCTGGTACCATTGATGGCCAAATTGTTCTCCTGGTAGGTAAGTCTAACAGTTTTGAGATCTGGTGGCAAAGGTCTCTAGATCTTCTTTGCCATTCTTGTGGAACTTCATCTGGGATAGTTTGTTCCAAGTTTCTTGTATATAGGCCACATTTCGGAATTTGGTCAGTAGCAAGGCCTTGAGTCCTGGGCCTGCTTCGTAGTCATCCCAACCTGATTTATTGTTGGTGGGTACTTGTCCAATGACTTGGGGGTGGGCTTCCCAGGTTACTGGGTGTTATTCCAAGGTTTGCCAGAATTCGGCTGCTGTTCCAGTGAAGAATGTAATATGGCTACTGTTTCTACTTGTGCTACTGATGTGGTAAACAGTTGTTGGAGGGTATTGATCTGGTTGTTGGTGAGCATTCCTGTAGGTACTTGGTTGTCATTCCATTGGTTTGCTTGGTAGTCTGTGTCAACTGTATTGATGAAGTTTTCAATGTCACTGTTTTTTCCACTGAATGTTGGAATTCGCAAGGTCTTGGTTGGTTTGTTCTGTTCAGCAATCTGTCCTACTATCCCTGCTAGTACTGCTAGCTGGGTAGTCAGTGCTATAATGTTGGTATCTACCATTGTGTTGACTATTGGTGGTGGGCCTGTTGGGGTAGATTCTCCTGAGATTGTTCTGCTTGGTGGGGTTGTGGTGCTGTATGACTTGGAGTTACTTGGTTCCCGGATATTAAGTCAAAGAGTCCTGTGAGAGAGGGTAAACCAAACCTCTATATAGGTGGTTGGATTGGTTCTGGGGTCTGATCTTCTTGACCTGTGGTTCTTTGGTAAATTCCTAGGCCTGCTGTTCCTCATTGGCTATCGTCAGACTGGTAACCTGTAGAGTCTTCATCTGACTCCCTTCCCTGATGAGATAGTGCGTCCTCGTACTGACTAGGTCCTTCAAAGAGGATATTAGTTTCTGGCTAGGTAGATGGGCCTGCTTCCTGTTCAGCAGTAGGGGATGGTTGGCCTGCTTGTTCGTTCTCGTACCTAGTTATGGCAGAGGCATAGTATACAACTAGCCTGTAGTAGAGGGAGGTCTTGGTAGAGGTATGATGATATCTGTCAGCAGCAATCTACTCAGCAGCTGCTTCTTTTGCAGCAGGGGGTGTGATATAATCTAGAAAATCCTGGGTGGCTGCAGCAGTAGATTCTGGGGTCCTAGTGGTTCCAATGTGTCCTTGGAGGAGTTCGTAGAACCTACGGCGGCTAACAATATTCCTAAGTCCTGGGTGGTATGTCCTAAAGACCTGGTATAGATCTCTATAAGCCTGGTCAATTACAAGCTGGCGGGTCTCTGTATCTGTGGTTTCCTGAAACCACCTGGTCCTAATGGCAAGGGCTTCTCTGGCTCTGGTTTGAGGATCCACAGTTGGTTCTGGGGGTTACTCCTGTCCAAGGTTGGTCTTGTTCCAACTTTCAGGAGTGTGTTCTTTGGTGCCTTCTTGGCTGGTAAACCGCTGCTACCAAGTTGTAATAACTCTCACTTCTACCCCTCTCTTATCCTTTGGATAATTAGGGAAGTGGACTATTACTTAGGGACTTAGTACATAATTGTAATAACTCTCACTTCTATCCCTCTCTTATCTTTTGGATAATTAGGGAAGTGGACTATTACTTAGGGACTTAGTACACAATATGTACCAAGAAGCCTTCAGTTGAGGAAGCACTTGCTTTAAGTAGTTGTAGCAGCAGTGCCTTATCTTTCAAAGGTCTTTCTCTTGTATGCCTTATCTTTCAAAGGTCTTTCTCTTGTGTACCTTATCTTTCAAAGGTCTTTCTCTTGTGTGCCTTATCTTTCAAAGGTCTTTCTCTTGTACCCTATTTCGAGGGTCTTGTTCTTTGCTGTGCACAGACTGAATTCACCTTGAAAATTCAGGTTCAATGGGTTTACTTAAGTCTTTGGGGATTTATATACTAGTCTCAGTTCTGGCAGAAGTTAGCTAGGCTTCTGGAGTTTAGCCAGAAACACTAGAGTCACTTAGATGTCATTACTAAGACTCAGGGGAATGTGTGTGTGTGGGGGGGACTTGCTTCTTGTATCAAGGACTGAACTAAAACTGCTTTATTTCGAATAGAAACTGGGGGGTATTTATACAAGTTGGTCCACGATTTCTGACTAAGTATGAGTGACTAATTTGGTAACTATAATGAGGTTTGTGATCGCGACCTTTGTCAGGTGGTTTTGGATAAAGAATATCTTTGTGATCAGGACCTCAATTACTAGGCAATGATCAGCAACTGTGGCAACTGTTGCTGCAGCGCCGTTTGTCAGGGATAAGCTAAATATCGTTTTCCGCGTCGTTTGTTTGCATCGTTCATTCGTTTGTATGCCATGCTCAATCGTATGATGACGTCATTGCCAGGTCACATGATCGTTTGTCTCATCGCAGCCCACCTGTTTGCTCGTTTGTTCTATTACATCCTTCCCCCCTTAGAAATCAACATCCTCATTGATTGAGAAATTGAGAACCAGGGGAGAGAAAGGTGGAGAATCTTCTTCCAGGTTGTTGGCATCTTCTTCAGTAGCAGGGGGGGTGGTGGTTGCTGATGGCTCGCTGTCTAGGATGGAGAAGTCAATGAGGTCTGCAAATGGTTCTTGCCTTGGGATAGGTGCTGGTGTAGGGGTTCTCCATCTGATGTGGTTGGGGCCATCCAAGTAGGGTTCTTGATCTTCATGCCTGGGAATATCCATTCGGATAGGTGGTCCTTCAAAGAGGTCAGAGAGGCCTTGGAGCCATTGGTCAGGGTTGTTATTCAGGAGGGGGCTCCAGTAGGGTTCGCAGTCAGTAGACTTGGGAGTGATCCAGGAATTGGCTTCTTGGGCTACCTTGATCTCTAGTTCGTCAACCTCGAAGAAGGAGAGGTTCTGGAAATCTTTCAGTTGAACATAGTTGATGTTTGGAATTGCAAAGGGTGCATGGCGCATGATTCGATGGACCTTCTTGGCAAGTCTTTGCTCGCTTCCATCCAGGTGGATCCAATCAGAGACTTGGTCCATGGGCAGGTCCTTTGCCTGTTGGAGGAGTTGATGTCCAATCTCATATTTGTGCCAGATCTCTAAGCGGCTGGTTGCAAGGTAGGCTCTATTGATGACTTCACGGCGGTTGAGGACATAGTGTCCCAGGTCCTGGCTGGAGAGGTTAAGGGCTTCTGAGTGGCGGTTCCTTCCTTGGATGGCAACCTGGATGTGTCCAAAGAGGTGGTCAACCTGGCTTGGGAGGGGCTGGCTATGGCAGGCAGTTTGGCGGTGGGTGGCAGGCATTCTTGTCTTGTCTTTTCTTTGTGAAGAGAGGGGGATGAGAGTTGCGGGGTATTCTTGCCTTGGGTATTTATACTTATTCACCCATCTGATGTGACCTTCCTTTGGTCACACTTTCTGGCAAAATGCATGACCTGTGCTGTAAGCGGAGCATGTGCTAGTCACATGAGAATATTCTGATTTCAAAGATCTCATCACCCGTAATTGTGGTTACATAGAGTTAACAGGTCTTGGTCCACTTTTTTTTTGTCTGGTTGGTGCATTTGTGAGGACTGGCCATCCTTGTCTAGGGTGAGGGCTCCCATTGTCGTGGCTGGGGGTTCGAATCTCTCGGAAATAGACTTTTCTTGTAATCCGAGGCAATTCCTAGTAACAATATCTGTCACGTAGATGGACTTAGACTGGTTTCGACATTGTCGGCTTTCCTAAGTTTCACATGAAGTGTCCGTCATCATCCTGCGGAGATGATACAGATGGCGTGAAATGGAGTTGTTCAAATGCATTTTGTTGTACTGTACTAGATTGTTCTTTTGCCTGGGTATCTTCTTGTTGGTTATCCATAGTGTTTCTTTTTTTTCGCAATGTTTGGTATTATATGTTTCCAGATAAAAATATGTGATATCCTTCTGCTCGCTGTGTACTCCTATACTTAGAGCTGTAGTTCCTTCCTTTGCTGGGGGGTGAGTGTTTCCATATAGTCCTGGAGGAGTTCGTGTGCATTCTTCAGGGCTTCTTCTTTTTCCCAGGTGGCACCATGGGTGGGGTAACCCTTCCACTTGATCAGGAAAAAGTGCTTGACTGTTTTAGGATATTTGCGGACCTTGTGGTCAAGTACTTCCTCAATTTTGAATTCCTCATTATCATTGATCCTAATTGGGGGTGGTAGTGGAACTGTACGCTCGGGGAATGGGTTTTCATGGTAGTCCACCAATTGGCTGATATGGAATACTGGGTGTACTCAGATGTTGTGGGGAAGTTGCAACTTGTAGTTGACTTCGCTGATTTTTTCCATGATCTTGTATGGTCCAATTCTTCTAGCACAGAGTTTCTTGGCTGGTTGTTGTGCCAGGGTGTCAGGGTGGAGGTGGTCTGTTCTAAGCATGACCATATCACCAATATTGTAGGAGGCTTCTCTTTGCTTCAAGTTCGCGTACTTGGTCTGGTAGTCTTGTGCTTCTATGAGAGCATCTCTTGTCATTCGTGTAAGGTCAGAAATGGTCTCGGCCAAATCTTGGGCTGCTGGGACTGCTGATTTCGCAGTAGTACTAGGGGTCCTTGGGTGTTGACCATGGTTCAGGAAGAATGGAGTCTTCTTTGTAGAGGTTTGCTGACTGTTGTTATAGGCAAACTCAGCATGAGCTAGGTACTTGTCCCAATCATTTTGCTTGTAACAGCAGAAGATGCTAAGCATCTGTTTGAGAGTCCTGTTGGTTTGCTCGGTTTGACCGTCAGTCTGAGGGTAGTAGGCAGTAGAGAACTTCAGCTTGGTTTCATGGAGGGAGAAGAATGCCTTCCAGAAATTGCTCGTGAACTTGGCATCTCGGTCAGATACAATGGTGCTAGGCATGCCATGTAGCCTGAATACTTGGTTGAGAAAAATCTTGGCAATCTCTGGTGCTGTAGCAGTGGTCTTGGTGGGTGCAAAATGAGCTTGTTTACTTAGGTGATCCATGAATACCACGATGGCATCCCATCCTGCCTTGGTCTTGGGGAGTTGGACAATGAAGTCCATCACAATCTGGTCCCAATAGTGACTCGGGATAGACAAGGGTTGCAGGAGTCCTGCTGGTAGCTTGTTACTACTTTTGAACCTTTGGCACATCTCGCATGAGGCCACAAAGTCTTTGATATCCTTGGTCATCTTTGGCCAGTAGAACTCTCTTGAGAGGAGGTTGTAGGTCTTTTCGAAACCAAAGTGTCCTGCTGCAGGGGTATCATGGAGTTCCTGCATGATTTTGAGTCATAGAGTATCATTGTTGGGTACAACCACTCTGTCATGGTCCCTGTAGATAAGTCCATCATGGTAGGTGAATCTCTTGGCCATTTGCCTCATGGGTTCTGGAGTCTCGGCCTCTGGGTCTTGGCAGAATTGAAGGAAGTTCATCAGGGGGCTGTCTTGCTGATAGTCATCCTTGATCATTTGGGTAAGGTCTCCAATTACTTCGACCATGAAGACAAGTTCGTCTTCCATATACCTGGAGAAACCTCCAGCCACACGGTTGGTTTTGCCTGGGATATACTTGATTTCCATATCAAAGTTGGCAATGATTTCCATCCAGTGGGCTTATCTGTGGGTCAGCATGGGCTGTGTGTGAATATACCGCAGTACATGGTGATCAGTGTAGGCCACAAATGGCTGTCCTAGGATGCAGTGACAATAGCCAGGAGTTCCTTCTCATGGGTGGAATATTGGGTCTCAGCTGGCTTGAGCTTCTGTGAAAGGTAGGCCACTGGGCGGTCTTTTTGACTGAGTACTGCTCCAATAGCAATGTCAGAGGCATCCATGGTCAGGGTGAATGGTCTGGTAGGATCAGGTGCAATTAGCACTGGGGCCTCGGTAAGGAGTCTCTTGAGATGGTCCATAGCCAGGGTGCATTCGGGGGTCCATTCAGCTTTAATGTTCACTCCTTTGCGGCCCAGGCTGGTCAGTGGGGCTGCAATAGCAGAGTATCCTTGGATAAACCTTCGGTAATAACTGGCAATACCCAGAAAGTGTTGGAGTAGCTTGAGGGTAGTAGGGATAGGGATATCCTTGAGGGCTGATACTTTTCGGGGGTCCATATTGATACCTTCAGCAGAGATGATGTGTCCTAAGTACTCGATCTGGTCTTGATAGAACTTACACTTGCTCATCTTGGCATAGAGCTGGTGTTCTCGCAGAAGGGTCAGTACTTGTCTGAGGTGGGTGTAGTGTAGCTCTACTGTCTTGCTGTAGATTAGTATATCATCAATATACACAAGGACACAGATGTTGAGGAGTGGTCCAAAGATGTCATTCATCAGATACTGGAATGTTGCTGGTACATTGGTCAATCCAAAAGGCATGACTCGGAATTGGTAGTGTCCAAACCATGTTCGGAAAGCTGTCTTCTCTATGTCCTTCTCATCAATGAGGATCTGGTGGTAACCATTTCGTAAGTCTAGTAGGGAAAAGGTCTTGGCCTTGAAGATTTGGTGTAGCAACTCATCAATCCTAGGCAAGATATACTGGTTCTTGATGGTGATCTTGTTGAGGGCTCTGTAGTCAATACACATTCGCAGAGAGCCATCTTTCTTCTTAACAAATAGAATGGGGGCTCCAAATGGAGAGCAGCTGGGTTCAATGTATCCTTGGGCCAGTAGTTTGGTCAATTCATCCTTAAGGGTCTTGAGCTCGGGTTGAGCCAGTTGGTAGATACTCTTGTATGGGGGTTCAGATCCTGGAATAAGGTCAATTCCATGTTGGATTTGGCACTTAGGTGGAAGTCCTTGGGGGTCTTGGAATATATCTTGGAATTCTTCAAACAGTTTTTGAGCTTCCGTTGGAATTGGGTTACTTGTAGCTTCAGTGACTTCTTGTACTATACAGATGAAGTAGGTATTTCCCTTTTTTCGAGAGAGTCTCTTCATTTGAATGGCGGAGATGATTTTGATTTCTTGGTGGTTGGTACCTTCCTGGGGTGTCAGGGTGATCTTTCTGCCTTCATGGGTCAGGTTAACCTCATTGGTTCTCCAGTTGATGTCTGGGTTATGCTGGGTCAACCAGGCTTTTCCTAAGATAATATCTTGTTCTGGGAGGTCTACAATGCTGAAGTCCAATTTCTCTTGATATTTACCAATTTTGAGTAAAAGATCTTAGCAGATCTTGGTCAATGGTACAGTCTTTCCATCACCAAAGGTAACACTTCTTTTCTCAGTAGTGGGTCTGCTTTGGGCTCCAATCCTCTTGGCAGTCTTGGTACTGATGTAGTTTCCAGTAGCACTACTATCAAGCAAGACATTGACATTCTGTCTGTGGACTTGGCCTGTGAACTTGATGCAACTGTCCTCCTTCTTGATGGTCTTGAGCTCTTCATCCTCATTGTTGTCCCAATTGCTGTCAGTCTCCTCGAAGTCAGTTTCTCCCCATCCTTTACAAGGAGAGTTGTCTTGTTTGGGTTCCTCAGTCTGTTGAGCTTGGCGTTTCTCGGATTGAATTTTGAAAACTTTGGAGAGGCATGCATGGCATTCACCAACATGTTCCATGCAGTACATTCGAATAGAATGAGGGCATTGTCCACATAGTGCATAACTATCTGCAATTCTCTTGTACCAGTTTTCATCATCTTCCTTCATGGTAGTGACCTTTTGACTGGGAGGTTTGTTGGTAGATCCAAACCCTTTCTTGCCACGGTCTGTCTGAGAGAGTTCGGGGACTTCTTCAATGGTGAGATCTTGACGGATTTCTTCAATGATTGCTTGGGCAATCCTTTGGCCTGTTTTGACTTCAAATGATGTGTCTCCAAAATTTCACAAGATGACATGGATTTCACCAGTAAATTCTTGGTCAACTACTCCTCCACCTAGTCCAATGTTGAACTCTTTGGCTAGGCTACTTCGCTCAGCAAGGCGGATGTATGTTCCTTTGGGAGCTTGTATTGCAATCCCTGTTCGCACTGTAGCATTGGTGCTTGGTGGGATGGTGAGGTCTTGGCTGCTGTAGAGATCATATCCAGCATCAGTTGGGTGGGCCTTAGTGGGAATGGTGGCCTTGTACCATATCTTCTGTACTTTGATGACATTCTCGGGGTTCTTCTTTCCTGGACCTTCTCCAATAACAGTGATGTTCTGGTTACTGGGTTCGCCTGATCTGTTTCTCTTCTTGGGGCATTTGACTGAGATGTGTCCTGCCTTCTTACAGATGAAACACAATCCTTTTTTATGGAGCTGCTTCTTTTCATCCTCAGTGGGAGGTCTGGGTCCTCTGGGATTTTGCTGGTTCCTTTAATCATATCTTTGATCATATCTTTGGTCATTCCTTTGATCATTTCTCCTGGTAGGATTTCTCCTGTCTTGGGTATCTTTCTTGTGTTCTTGATTTCATAGAGCTTGTGCAGCAAGGATTTCGCGGGCTCTTCTTTGTACCTGGGCAAAACACCATGAGTAGTGGGGGCATCCTTGGGGAAGACCTTGTTCCTTGATCTTCTGGGTGAGCCAGTCTGGTAGAGCTGCAAAGAGATGGTTGGCTCTAGTACCATTGATAGCCAAATTGTTCTCCTGGTAGGTAAGTCCAACGGATTTGAGATAGGCATCCATTCTGGTGGCAAAGGTCTCTAGATCTTCTTCGCCATTTTTGTGGAACTTCATCTGGGATAGTTTGTTCCAAGTTTCTTATATGTAGGCTGCATTTTGGAATTTGGTCAGTAGCAAGGCCTTGAGTCCTGGGCCTGCTTCATAGTCATCCCAACCTGGTCTATTGTTGGTGGGTACTTGTCCAATGACTTGGGGGTGGGCTTCCCAGGTTACTGGGTGTTGTTCCAAGGTTCACCAGAATTCGGCTGCTGTTCCAGTGAAGAATGTGGCTACTGTTTCTACTTGTGCTGCTGATGTGGCAAACAGTTGTTGGAGGGTGTTGATCTGGTTGTTGGTGAGCATTCCTGTAGACACTTGGTTGTCATTCCATTGGTTTGCTTGGTAGCCTGTATCAACTGCATTGATGAAGTTTTCGATGTCGCTGTTTTTTCCACTAAATGTTGGGATTTGCAAGGTCTTGGTTGGTTTATTCTGTTCAGCAATCTGTCCTACTATTCCTGCTAGTGCTGCTAGCTGGGTAGTCAGTGCTGTGATGTTGGCATCTACCATTGTGTTGACTATTGGTGGTGGGCCTGTTGGGGTAGATTCTCCTGAAGATTGTTCTGCTTGGTGGGGTTGTGGTGCTGTATGACTTGGGGTTACTTGGTTCCTGGATATTAAGTCAAAGAGTCCTGTGAGAGAGGGTAAACCAAACCTCTGTATAGGTGGCTAGGTTGGTTCTGGGGTCTGATCTTCTTGACCTGTGGTCCCTTGGTAAATTCCTAGGCCTGCTGTTCCTCATTGGCTATCGTCAGACTAGTAACCTGTAGAGTCTTCATCTGACTCCCTTCCCTGATGAGATAGTGTGTCCTCGTACTGACTAGGTCCTTCAAAGAGGATATCAGTCTCTGGCTGGGTAGATGGGCCTGCTCCTTGTTCAGCAGTAGGGGATGGGTGGCCCGCTTGCTCGTTCTTATACCTAGTTATGGCAGAGGCATAGTATACAACTAGCCTATAGTAGAGGGAGGTCTTGGTTGGGGTATGATGATATCTGTCAGAGGTAATCCACTTGGCAGCTGCTTCTCTTGTAGCAGGGGGTGTGATATAATCTAAAAAATCCTGAGTGGCTACAGCAGTAGATTCAGGGGTCCTAGTATTTCCAATGTGTCCTTAGAGGAGTTCGTAGAACCTATGGCAGCTAACAATATTCCTAAGTCCTGGGTGGTATGTCCTAAAGGCCTGTTATAGATCCCTGTAAGCCTGGTCAATTACAAGCTGGTGGGTCTCTGTATCTGTGGTTTCCTGGTACCACCTGGTCCTAAAGGCAAGGACTTCTCGGGCTCTGGCTTGAGGATCCACAGTTGGTTCTGGGGGTTACTCCTGTCCAAGGTTGGTCTTGTTCCAACTTTCAGGAGTGTGTTCTTTGGTGCCTTCTTGGCTGATAATCCGCTGCTACCAAGTTGTAATAACTCTCACTTCTATCCCTCTCTTATCCTTTGGATAATTAGAGAAGTAGACTATTACTTAGGGACTTAGTACACAATGTGTACCCAGAAGCCTTCAGTTGAGGAAGCACTCGCTTTAAGTAGTTGTAGCGGCAGTGCCTTATCTTTCAAAGGTCTTTCTCTTGTGTGCCTTATCTTTCAAAGGTCTTTCTCTTATGTGCCTTATCTTTCAAAGGTCTTTCTCTTGTGCCCTATTTCGAGGGTCTTGTTCTTTGCTGTGTATAGACTGAATTCGCCTTGAAAATTCAGGTTCAATAGGTTTACTTAAGTCTTTGGGGATTTATATACCGGTCTCAGTTCTGGCAGAAGTTAGCTAGGCTTCTGGAGTTTAGTCAGAAACACTAGAGTTACTTAGATGTCATTACTAAGACTCAGGGGAATGTGTGTGTGTGGGGGGGACTTGATTCTTGTATCAAGGACTGAACTAAAACTGCTTTATTTCGGATGGAAACTGGGGGGTATTTATACAAGTTGGTCCACAATTTCTGACTAAGTATGAGTGACTAATTTGGTAACTATAATGAGGTTTGTAATTGCGACCTTTGTCAGGTGGTTTTGGATAAAGAATATCTTTGTGATCAGGACCTCAATTACTAGGCAATGATCAGCAACTGTGGCAACTGTTGCTGCGGCGCCATTTGTCAGGGATAAGCTAAATATCGTTTTCCGTGTCGTTCATTTGCATCATTCATTCGTTCATATGCTGCGCTCGATCGTATGATGACATCATCGCTGGGTCATGTGATCGTTTGTCTCGTCGCGTCCCACCTGTTCGCTCGTTCGTTCTATTACAACAATGTGTACCAAGAAGCCTTCAGTTTGAGGAAGCGCTTGCTTATAAGTAGTTGTAGCAGCAGTGCCTTATCTTTCAAAGGTCTTTCTCTTGTATGCCTTATCTTTCAAAGGTCTTTCTCTTGTGCCCTATTTCGAGGGTCTTGTTCTTTGCTGTGCACAGACTGAATTCACCTTGGAATTCAGGTTCAATGGGTTTACTTAAGTCTTTGGGGATTTATATACTAGTCTCAGTTCTGGTAGAAGTTAGCTAGGCTTCTGGAGTTTAGTCAGAAACACTAGAGTCACTTAGATGTCATTACTAAGACTCAGGGGAATGTGTGTGTGTGGGGGGGGACTTGATTCTTGTATCAAGGACTGAACTAAAACTGCTTTATTTCAGATGGAAACTAGGGGGTATTTATACAAGTTGGTCCATGATTTCTGACTAAGTATGAGTGACTAATTTGGTAACTATAATGAGGTTTGTGATCGCGACCTTTGTCAGGTGGTTTTTGGTAAAGAATATCTTTGTGATCAGGACCTCAATTACTAGGCAATGATTAGCACCTGTGGCAACTGTTAGTGTGGTGCCGATTATTGGAGATAAGCTGGATATCATTTTTTCTGCGTCATTTCGCATCGTTCGTTCGTTCGTATGCCGCGCTCAATCATATGATGATGTCATTGCTGGGTCACATGATTGTTCGTCGCGTCCCATCTGTTCGCTTGTTCTATTACACTATCCAAAAGTCTCTCAAAACCTCACACTCTCCCAGCCAATGTTCCAGCATCTGCACAAGTCCCCCATCTTGCCCTATATTGTAACACTCCTCACAATCAAAACAGCCACCATCTACCAGATGCCCAGTGTAGAAATTCAACATGACATTCCTCTACAGTATTTGCCACCATACCACCCAGAACTTGGGAGGAAGCCACCTCTGCACCTCAGCACTCCAAGACCAGATACCTGCCCAGTCCCACTCCTCGCCGATCCCTATCACCTGCCAGCCACTTGGCCAAAGATCCTGGCCAAGACCCTGCTGACACTCCACTCTATCCCCAATATCAAACTCAGCAAGTGAAGCACCCCCCAGGGGCAGTCTATCCCATCACCACATATCTGGCCCCAACATCACCTCCCCCTCATTGCCTTGCCAGCATAGACCAATTCAGTATACTCCATCTACCACTCCCCACCAAAAGCCCTTAAACCATAACTGCTAATTTCCATTTAGCACCACTAAAGAGAGCAGATCTCCCAAGGACTCTCGAGGGGAGGTTCTCATCTCCCACACCTTCTGCAGCAGTGGTACCCAACCCTCTCCCTGCAGTTCAGCAGCTCTCTTCAACCACTAGGCTTGCAAGCAGTGCAACCTTTTAGGGAAATCCATAAGGCCAAGACCTCTCCTGACTACTGGTATTGCAAGAGTATCCCAACTGATCTGAGATCTCCTCTCTGCCCAAATCCAATCTCTAGCCACTTTCGTCAGCCTCTTCACCACCCAAGCTGGAAAGTCTAGGTGATAGGTCACATACCATAGCTTGGGGAATCAGTAGACATTCAGAATTAACACCCACTCTGCTAGAGAGATACAGCAGCCTCCCCAACCTTGAAGGGCCTCCTCTCCAAATGGTTACCCTGCTCTCCCACCACACTCATGGCAAAACAGAACCATATACAGAAAGGAAGATATCCAGATACCATACCACCTCGCCAGTAGAGACAATTGTTCCAATGATGTCTCCACCCACTAGCCCATTTCCTAGCACTATTGTCTCACACTTATGCCAGTTGAGCTTTGCCCAGAGTGAGCCTCATACCATTCCACTGTCCCCTTAAGTGCCTCGACATCTGCCACAGACCCAAGTCCAACCACCATATTATCCACAAAGGCCCCCACCTTCTACACTATACCATATATAGAGAGCCCTGCCACCCTCCGGCAAATCCTATCCATTAAAGACTCTAATGAAAGGGCATAGAGAATAGGGGACAGAGGGTCTCTCTGAGGAACTCCTCTTCTCAAGGAGAATGCCAGACCTTGGTGACTATTACACATTGGCACTACCTGACTGCTCTCTAGCAAATTCAATATAGAAGCTCGAAATCTTGGGGGAACATCAATTCAATCCAACACCTTGCCCAGTCAAACCCATCATACACAGTCATAAGCCTTCTCCTAGTCCAAAAAGACCAACCTTCCATCCAGTCCACAAGCCTGGGCCCCTTCAATGACACCATGCACCCATGCAGTCCCATCCCTTATAAGTCTGCCCCCAACAAAGCCCACCTACTTCTCCCCCAGCACCTGTTGGGCAACTTTCTGCAGCCTTGTAACAATCACCTTAGTCACCATCTTCCTGTCCATATCCAGAAGTATAATCAGTCTCCAATTCTTCTAGTCTTTCCTTCTCTCCTTATCTTTGTACAATAAGGCCACCAGCCCAAGGTCCTGCTCTCCAACCCACTCACCACTCTGAAGAACATGGTCACAGAGAGCAGCCATCTCACCCAAAACTCCAGGGATCTTTACCATCTTCTTCTAGAAGTCCCACAGTAACCCATCCTCCCCTGGCATCATTCCAAGCTTAGTTGCCACAAGGACACTCTGGATCTCCTCTCCTTGTACCAGTAAGATTAAGTCACCCAGTCTCACTACTTGTGGCAGCCCCCACTCCTCTAGTGTATCTTCAATCACCTTCTCATCAGCACCCTCTTCCCCCTCACTCCACAAACCCTGCCATCTCTCCTTCAAAACTCCTAAGATTTGTTGTGTGCCATGCACTATGTCCCCCTTGATATCTAAGACTCCATCCCACTGATGTTGCACCCTCCTAGCTTTGAGGAGTCTTGACAAGTATTTAGTAGGCCACTCCCTCTCCTCAAGCTCCTGCCACCATAGCCTGGCAGCCATTCCTCTCATATGAGTCTCCTCCTCCTCTCTCAATACCTGTTGTAGTTCCACTATCTTCAATTTTGCCTGCTCTATCCTCCAATCCTCCACCTCATCAGAAGTAAGCAAATCCACCCAATCTATTTGCAGTCTCCTCAGCCTGCTGGAAGCACATCTCATATGCTTCCTCCTCTGTCTCCCAGCTTCTCTACCAGCTCCTCCCCAATAGACCCTTGTAGCCTCTTTCAATCTCATCTAATGGACACCCACAGACAAACCCTCATACCTCTAGATAAAAACCTTTGCCTGAATGTCCTCCACCCATGAGTCCCACAACCCCTTCTCAGCCAGCAGGGAGGAGTTAAGGCACCAATGTCCAGGTCTATCTCCACTTCCCCCAAACTGCCTCTGCTCCAACAGTCCCCAGTGATCAGACCATGAGCACCACTCCACCTCCAACATCTTCCAAACATCTGAACCCCAACACTCAGCTGTCAGAATCCAGTCAATCCTTGTACCCAAGCCATTTACCCAATGAGTATAAACCCTGGTGTCACCCTACTATGTTCTGCCCATATCCCCTAAGGAGCTCAAATTCTCCACGTCCTCCCATACATCTAGACCTCTACTTCTCCCTCCTGCATTCCTCCCTCTATCAGTTCTGTCTAGATGCTGATCCCAAACTATATTAAAGTCCCCACTGAGAACATTGACCCCTTCCTCCAAGAGAATACCCTCTTCCAGCAGCTCCTTAATTCACACAGTCCTCTTGCCCCTAACTGCTGGGCAGTAGTAAGAGCCAACCCTCACCAACTCTCACCCTGGCCAATGCCAATCTCCCCAGACCAAGCAATCACCCCAGCTCCTGATTCCCCCCAAGTCTCCTCTACACTTCTTTACCAGAATCGCCACTTTTCAAAACCAAGTAGTAGCCCCACCCTATTTCCTAGTCCACTCCACCTGATCATCCTCATCCTCACACCATACATCCTGTAGTAAAAAGAGATCAGCCTCCAATCCCTTGAGCCAAGTGAAAATGTTCTTATGCTGCCCAGATCCCCTTAATCCATTCACATTCAAAGAGAAAATGTTGGTTGTACTGTTCATAAGAAATAATGTTGTAATGTTATATAATGATCCCATTCTCTACAAGTCTGCATTCAGCTCCTCCTGCACCAAGTCCAAGTCATGTTCAGCAGCTAGTTCCCTTTCTCCAGCTTCCTGTGCCTCCAACCCTCCCAGAAGTTCCACCATCACCTCATCTTCTCTCTCCTCAAAGTCCTCATGATACTCCAGGCAGGCCTCTTGCCAGAGCTGCAAACCATAATGCTCTGCCCAACAGTAGGCAGCCTGCTCACCAGCAACAACCACCAGCTCTGCCTTCCTCACCTCATCAACCTCATATCTCTTCTCCTCTAGAAAGATTGCAAGAATCTCCACCTTCAGTGCCTCCACCACTCCATCTCCATGCAGAATCCATACTCAATGCTTCTCAGGCATTACACATAGGTCCACTTCTCCCAATGCCTCAGCTACAAGGTTATCCATCACCTTGCTCATCCATAGCAGATTCTGGTACACCTTTCTCCTGTACTATTCATGTTACACAAACTTCAGGCAACAGTTTCCAACATAACTCAGAGAAAAGATATTATAAGAATGTCATTGAGCAAGAGTTCTGATGGACATACTGGGTCAGGTGGACCTGGGGCTTTCAGCTGGCAGCAGGTGGGGAGAGGTTATGGATTGGGAATGGGGGCTTTTGGAGGGTCAAAGGTGGGAGAAGGCTCTGGAGATGGACTGGTGTTTGGTGGATCTGAGGGATGGTCTGGTCACTCCAGCTTTGCTGACAAGGTGAAGGTGGGTGGATGGCCTACTAGAACCAGGGCTGGCACTGCTGAGGGGAAGAGCAAGGCTAGTGTCAGGAGGGGGAGTGGCCCTCAGGGGGGAGCGGTGAGCATAGGGGCTGGTGGTGCTGTGGCTGGGGGTGTGACTGTTGATGGGAGTGTGACAGGGGATCAGGAAAAAAAAAGAGATGTAACAGCTGATGGTAGAGTTGGGTAGGGGTTACCAATGCAGAAGGGGGATCTGGCCGATGGTGTAATGGGGCTGGTGGTGGTGCTATTACTCAAGAAATCGATCTTGGAGTTTGCAGTGATACTGTGCTTCTGAGGCTTAGGGGTGACAGCAAGGATGGTCTTGGGGCTTATCTCAAAGCAGGTGACTGGGGTGGCTTCGGTGAAATTCCTGAAGGGTCTGGAGGGAGTTGAGGTGGGCTTTGAGGAGGTGGGCCCACTGAAAGAGGCTCTGAGGGCTGGAGTGGCAGTTGGGGAGGTAGTGGTCCCCATGGTACACTGTTTGAGGTGGGACCCCAGGGTGGTGCAGCTGCTGGTGAAGGGGGTGCCCACAGTGATGAAGGAGGAGACGAGAAGGAGGGTAGAGGAGGTAATGGCCGAGTATGGGGATGTGGTGGATATTGGCTTCCAGGTGTGGGAGGGGATGACAATTAGGACAGGTGATGTTGATGTCAGGATTTGGCTGGCAGGGAGGGAGGCCATAGGGAAGGTGGGTGACCGGCCCTCAGTGTTGATGTGGGGGGCTTTTGTGTGTAAGGTGTCAAGGGTGAAGGAGAGTGAGGAGGAGGAGAAGGACTTGTTGGAAGCATTGGAGGAGATGAGTAGAGCAGTGGAATGGCGGGCAAAGGCCTGGAAGCTCTATGAGGAGTTGACACACCTGGAGATTGTAGAGGGAAAGCATATCCGCACTGACAAAAGGCAGTGGGAGCAGGTCCAGGGGCACTTGCAGTAGAGGGAGCTCTTGGCGAGTATAACAGGAGGAGAGAAGAGGAAGATGGATGGGGCTGAGGAGTCTGGAGGTGTCAAAGCCAGTGTATGGGCTAGCGAAGGAGGAAAGGAGGTGGTGGTGACAGAAGAATGGGCTGCAAAGGTACTGGGCAAGGATCCCTATGCAGATGGTACTTTTGAAGTTTGGGAGGAGAAGTCAGATAGCACCCCCCCCCCCCACTTGTCAGGAGGGGCCCAGTGGTGTGGAGAGGGGCGGCAGAGGATGTATCAATGCAGGGGGCCCAGCAAGTTACCTTTGGGGTCCAGATATGGCAAAAGGGGGCCAGGTTGTGGTGGTTGGTGAGGACGAGCTGATGGATGTCCCAGAGAAGGAGTGGAATGAGGATGCCAGTGTAGGTACTGATACTATGATGCTGGATGCAGGGTGGCCAGGGACCCCTGGAGGAAAGGAGGTTGGGAATCTGCTGTGGATGAGCAAGGTGATGGATAATCTTACGGCTGAGGTGTTGGGAGAAGTGGATCTAAGTGTCATGCCTGAAGAGCACTGGGCAGGGATTCTGCAAGATGATGGAGTGGTGGAGACACTGAAGGGGGAGATTCTTGCGATCTTTCTGGAAGAAGAGAGATATGAGGTGGATGAGGTGAGGAAGGCAGAACTGGTGGTTGTCGCTGGTGAGTGGGCTGCCTACTGCTGGGCAGAATGCCATAGTTTGCAGTTCTGGCAGGAGGCCTGTGTGGAGTATTGGGAGGACTTTGAGGAGAAAGAGGATGGGGCAATGGTTGAACTTCTGGGGGGGTTGGAGGCACAGAAAGCTGAGAAGAAGGAACTGGCTGTGGAACATATCTTGGATTTGGTACAGGAGGACTTGAGTGTGGATTTGTAGAGGAGAAGTTTGATCTTTAACAATATTCCTTATGAATAGTACAACTAACATTTTCTCTCTCAATGTGAATGGCCTTCGGGGATCTGGGCAGCATAAGAACATTTTTACATAGCTTAAGAGATTGGAGGCTGATCTCTTTTTACTGCAGGATATATGGTGTGAAGATGAGGATGATCGGATAGAGTGGACTAAGGAATGGGGTGGGGCTACTACTTGGTTTGGAAAGATGGCGATTCTGGTAAAGAAGGGTAGAGGAGATTTGGAGGGAATCAGGAGCTGGGGAGATTGCTTGGTCTGGGGTAAATGGCACCGGCCAGGGTGGGAATCGGTGAGGGTGGGCTCTTGTTACTGTCTGGCAGCTAGAGGAGAGAGGATTGCATAGATTAAGAAGCTACTGGAGGAGGGTGTTTTCTTGGAGGAAGGGGTCGATGTTCTTGGTGGTGATTTTAATGTGGTTCATGATTTGCAGCTAGATAGGACTGATGGAGAGAGGAATGCAGGTGGGAGGAGTGGTGGTTTAGATGCATGGAAGGAGGTGGAAAACCTTAGCTCCTTAGGGGATATGGGCCAAACATGGTGGGGCAACTCCAGGGTCTACACACACTGGGTGAATGGCTTAGGGATGAGAATTGATTAGATTCTGACAGCCGAATGCTGGGGTGCTGATGTCTGGAGGACTTTGGAGGTGGTGTGGTGCCTGTGGTCTGATCACTGGGGACTGTTTGGGCAGGGGCAGTTTGGGGGGAGTGGAGATGGACCCAGACATTGATACCTTAACTCCTCTCTGCTGGCTGAGAAGGGGTTGTGGGACTCATGGGTGGAGGATGTCCAGGCAAAGGTTTCTCTCTGGAGGCAGGAGGGTTTGTCTGTGGGTGTCCATTGGATGAGATTGAAGGAGGTGGCGAGGGTCTATTGGGGTGGAGCTGGTAGAGAGGCAGGGAGACAGAGGAGGAGGCGAGTACAGTGTGCTTCAAATAGGCTGAGGGGATTGCAGTTGGAGTGGGCAGATTTGCTTACATTGGATGAGGTGGAGAATTGGAGGTTAGAGAGGGCGAAATTGGAAGTTGTAGAACTGCAACAGGTGTTGAGAGAGGAGGAGGAGACTCATATGTGAGGAATGGCTGCCAGGCTAAGGTGGCAGGGGCTTGAGGAGGGGGAGTGGCCTACTAGGTACTTGTCTAGGCTCCTTAAAGCCAGGTAGGTGAGACAACAGTGGGATGGAGTCTTTGATGCTGAGGGAGAGTTGGTGCATGGTATGCAGCAGATTCTGGGAGTATTGAAGGAGAATTGGCAGGGTCTGTGGAGTGAGAAAGAAGGGGGTGCTGATGCAGAGGCGATTGGCGATACACTGGAGGAGTGGGAGCTGCCACAGGTAGAGGGACTGGGTGACTTGATCTTACCAGTCCAGAAGGAGGAGATCCTAGGAGTCCTGGCAGTGACTAAGCTTGGGACAGCACCAGGGGAGGATGGGTTACCATGGGACTTCTGGAAGAAGATGGCAAAAGTCCCTGGAATTCTGGGAGAGATGGCTGCCCTCTGTGACTATGTTATTCTAAATAGCATGTGGGTTGGAGAGCAGGACTTAGGGCTGGTGGCCCTATTGAACAAAGACAAGGGCAGGTGTGAGAATTGGAAGAACTGGAGATCAATCATGCTTCTGGATATGGATCGGAAGTTGGTGACTAAGGTGATTGTTGTGAGGCTATAGAAGGTTGCTCAACAGGTGCTGGGTGAGGAGCAGCAGGGCTTCATAGGAGGTAGACTTATCAGAGATGGGACTGCCTGGGTGCATGGCATTATTGAAAGAGCCCAGGCCTGTGGACTAGATGGTAGACTGGTTTTTTTGGACCAGGAGAAGGCCTATGACCATGTTTGGTGAGTTTGGCTGGGCAAGGTGCTGGACAGAATTGGTGTTCCACCACAGTTTCAGGCCTCTATGTTGAGTTTGTTGGAAGGGAGTAGGGCAGCACTGATGTGTAATGGGCATAGGGGTTTGGCATTTCCCTTGGAGGAGGAAGGCCCAGTGGGAGCCATGGGAGTGAACCCAGAGCCAGTGTTAAAGTGAATAGAAGATATGTGGAATAGTATGTAAAAAGGAGACAAACAAAGAACATAACCAAATTTGCATCAGCCATTTATTACTATGTAAAAACACAGTCCTTATATACAAAATATGATGACCCAAAAGGGAGGATGCACCACAACTCAGAGTGAACCGAATTAGGAACCACATGACTACTGGAGATAAGCAGAGATAAAGGGGGAGCCAATCCCAGTTGCAGGATAAAAATCACAAATAAACACAAACAAAACAAATCCAAAAAGAGATTAAAAAACATCTGCAGACCCCAGAGGGATAAGTATAAGTGAGAGGTGAGGCCGAAATGGAGTGAGCTATAGTGAATCTGAGCAAAGTGAGGGGCTGAAGGCAGTGGAGGGGAGTGGAGTAAGGCCAAGACCCCAGAGTGAGCACAAGACCCCAGAGGGGGCAAGGATGTTTTTTAATCCTCTCCAGCAGAGCCAGAGGCACCAGGAGGTGATGAAAATGTAAAACAAGAGTGATAGATTAAAGAAGAAACAGAGAGAAGATATGAATGAGTAATTAGAGGGCATCAAGAAAGAGATGAAAGTCTGTGGCATAAAAGAGAAGAGCATAGGATAGTGTCAGGGCATTGAGCGACCTAGTAAGCACAATCAAATGGTATGACAAGAATCAGAGGTGGAAATGAAGAAGGGGTATGGAGAGGGTAAGGGGGGAGAGAGGGAAGGGAAGAGGGGTAAAGGGGAGAGAGGAGGGAAGAGCAAACAACAGACCATTCAATAGAAGCAAGCAGATCATGAACAATAGAAATAGGGTAGATATAATGATGGACCAGCACATCTCTCTCCGGTAACATTCAGGTTACACAACCCTTTGGCAACACTTTCGACACAGTTTCTGGAGAAAAACTACTAGTATCATGGCGACCAACGAGCATCCGGAGGTGCGTACTGGACAGGGTGGCCCTGGAGCGTTTGATTGGCAGCAAGTGGGGAGAGGCCCCGGCTTGGGGGGAAGTATGAGGGGCCTGCTGGCGGGGGGCCGAGGTGGAAGAGGGGGCAGAACTGGAGGTCAAGGGACTGGCAGGGTGAGCTTCGCAGAGAAGGTGAAGGGGGGTCGGCAGGGAGCTGGACTGGAGAGCTGGCTGAGAGGAGGGAGGGTACCGGTGGTAGCCTCCAGGCAGCAACCACTTGGGAGTGCCTCTCTGGAGGGCCAGAGGAGTGGAACTGGGGGGGTAGTAGCTGGGGCGGGGACTGCTGATGGGGGTGTGACGGGGGATCTAGAAAAAAATCTAGATGGGACTGCTGATGGTGGGCCAAGCAGTGGGAAGGGCACGAGGCCCAGGGACCTGGCGGATGGTGTAACGGGGCTGGTGGTGGCTCTGTTACTCAAGAAGTCGATCTCGGCGTTCGCAGTCACGCTGTGCTTCCGGGGCTTGGCAGTGATGGCAAAAATGGTGTTGGGGCTTATCGCTAAGCAGGTGGTGGGAGCGGCTTCGGTGAAGTTTCTGAAGGGACTGGAGGGGGTGGAGGTGGGATTTGAGGAGGTCGAACCGCTGGAGGAGGCGCTGAAAGTTGGGTTAGTGGTTGGGGAGGTATGTGTTCCGATGGCAAGGTGCTTGAAATGGAATCCGAGGGTGGTCCAACTGCTGGTGAAAGGAGTACTCACGGTGACAGCGATGGAGACGAGAAAGAGGGTGGAGGATGTCATGGCGGAGTATGGAGAGGTGGTGGATATCGGATTCCGGGTCTGGGAAGGGACCACGCTCAGGACTGGGGATGTGGATGTGAGGATTCGGCTGGCTGGGAAAGAGGCTACCAGGAAGACGAGGGACTGGCCTTCGGTGTTGGTCTGGGGGGCTTTCCTGTGCAAGGTGGCACGGGTGAAAGGAAGTGAAGAAGAGTAGGAGGATTTATTGGAAGCACTGGAGGAGCTGGATAGGGCTGTGGAGCGGCGGGCAAAGGCCTGGAAGGCTTTCGAGGAGTCGACGCTCCTGGAGGTAGTGGATGGAAAGCGGATTCGAGTAGACAAGGTGCAGTGGGAAAGGGCCCAGGGGCGGAAGAGGCAGAAGGAGTTGCTGACTAAGCTGGGGGGTGGACAACAGAAGGATGCGAGCAGGAAGATGGGTGCGGAAGGGGCCGGGGCGAGTGTCTGGGCTGGTGAGAGGAGTGGGACCGAAGGGGCAGAGTCAGGGAAGGCTAAGGAGGTGGAGAGCCGTGACCTATTTGCTGACGGCACCTTGGAGGTTTGGGATGCAGTCTGGGAGAACTCCCCCACCCCTTCCCCTCTTATCAGGCGTGGCCCGACTTCCAGGAACAAGCATGGGGAGGACATGACGATGCTGGGGACCCAGCAGGTGAAATTCAGTGTTCCGGAGGTGTTGGAGGGGGACCAAGTAGTGGCAGCAGGGGAGGAGGAGCTGGTGGATGTCCCAGAGGTGTGGGATGAGGACGCGAGTGTGGGAGCAGACACCATGATGCTGGATGGCGGGAGGCCGGCGACCCCTGGTGGTAAGGAAGTGGGGAACCTACTCTGGATGTGCCGGATGATGAATAACCTGGTGGCAGAAGAGTTGGGGGAGGTGGACTTGCGTGGGATGGGTGATGAGCACTGGACGAGGATTTTGAAGGGGGAAGGAGTGGCAATGGCGTTGAAGGCGGAAATCCTCGTGGTGTATCTGGAGGAGGAAGGGTATGAGGTGGATAAGGAGAGGGAGGCAGAGTTGGCGGTGGTCGCTGGAGAGAAAGCGGAGTACTGTTGGACCAAGCGTCATGGGTTGCAGCTTTGGCAGGAGGCTTGCATTGAGTACCGCGAGGAGTTTGAGGAGAAGGCTGATGAGGAGATGATTGAGCTGTTGGCTGGACTGGAGGCTCGGAGGGCTGAAGAGGAGGAGGTGATGGCTGAACATAATTTGGACACGGCACAGGAGGAGAGGGGCATGGAGCAGTAGGGATTGATTGATTGGGAACAAACCGTATTTTACTATGAACAGTACAACCAACATTTTTTCTTTGAACGTGAATGGGCTAAGGGGTGCAGTTAGATGCAGGAACATTTTTATTTGGTTGAAGGGATTGGAGGCTGATCTCTTCCTCTTGCAGGATGTCAGGTGCGAGGATGATGCGGATAGGATGGAATGGACTAAGGAATGGGGTGGTATGGTGATTTGGAACAGCAAGGTTGGGATTCTGGTTCGGAAAGGCAGAGGGGAGATGAAGGATGTGAGGAGCTGGGGAGAGAGACTGGTCTGGGGTGAGTGGATTCGGGCAGGTTGGGAGCCAGTCACAGTTGGCTCCTGTTACTGCCCTGCGGTACGAGGGGAATGTGTGGACTGGGTGAAAGGGCTCCTGGAGAGTGGGATTCTTGCTGAGGCTGGTTTGGATATGCTTGGAGGAGACTTCAATATGGTTCGGGATGTACAGCTGGATAGAACTGATGGAGGATGGGGCATGGAGAGCAGGAGTGGGGGGTTGGCAGCATGGGAGGAGGTCAAAAGACTTGGAGCACTGGTGGATACTGGTAGGGAGCACTGGGGAGACAGGAGGGTGTATACACATTGGGCTGGAGGTCTGGGGACAAGGATTGACTGGATCCTGATGGCCAACTGTTGGGGCTGCGATGTTTGGAAAATGATAGAGGTAGAATGGTGTCCATGGTCAGATCACTGGGGCCTCTTGGGGAAGGGGTGTTTTGGGGGAAGTAGGGATGGGCCTGGACATTGGCACCTGAACTCCTCCTTGTTAGATGATGAGGCCCGATGGGGAGAGTGGGCGAACGACATTCAGTTGAAGGTGGCCGAATGGCAGCAGGAAGGGGCTGTAATTGGGGTTCGGTGGATGAGGATGAAAGAGATGGCCAGGATGTATTGGAGCGAGGTTGGCAGAGTGGCTGGGAAGCAGCGGAGGCAGAAAGTGCGCTGGGCTTCTTCTAGATTGGCTAGGATTCTGG
>RBNI01000644.1:0-28344 GCA_003990745.1 Jimgerdemannia flammicorona | reverse complement strand
TTTTTTTAGTCACTTGGACTCTGCCTTTATTACCAGTCTATGAATAAGTATACATCATCACCACACACTACCCAATCCCCATAGGGGGGCTCCTCCCCACCTCCTCATGGATAAAGATCACCCTTTCACCAACTATGCCCACTCTCCCCCCACTTTGTCCACAAATTTTCTCCACTAAGCAGCGTCTCTGACCACCCTGCAGCCCCCAACCAAGCCACCAGCCTGTTAAGGTATCTTCCATAAGCCAACACCACTGCAACAACTGGTCCCCCAAGCCCTGTCTACTCCTGTCCTCAAAAACAAATAGCCAGTGACTGGCCAGCCCTACCCAAATAGCTACAGCCCAGCCCAAAGTAATCCACTCCTTCCCTATCCCTCCTACCAATCGATCCCTCAAGTCCTCCCACCTCCCCCGTACTTCACCTCTCCTATGTCGTACCCCCAAGTGCTCCCCAATTGCCTGCCAAAGGTCCCCCAACACCTCGCACTCTTCAAGCCAATGTTCAGATATCTGTACACAACCCCCCTCCTGCCCTACATTGTGACACTCCTCACAGTCAAAGCAACCCCCTACAATAAGGTGCCCTGAGTGAAAGTTGAGCATAACATTCCTCTGCAGCATACACCACCAGACCACCCAGTACTTTGATGGCATCCACTTTCACACTGTAGCACTCCAGGTCCAGACACTGTGCCAGTCCCACTCTTCACCAATTCCAACTCCTTGCCAACTGCTAGGCCACAGATCCAGGCCTAGTCCCCTTTGGTATTCCATTCCATCACCAATATTGAACTCAATTAAAGGAGCACCACCCAGCAGTAAGTGATCCCATCTCCACATCGCTGGGTCCCAATCCTCCTCTCCTTCATTCCCCTGCCAATAAATTCCAATATGGTGCACCCCCTCTGCTATCCCCCACCAAAATCTTTTATATTGCAGTTGTTTAGTGTTCTGAAGCCCAACCAATGAGAGGAGATCGCCAGTTGAGCCCCTTGGTGATGACTGCCTCTCCCAGATCTTCTGTAGCAGAGGAACCCAACCATCTCCTCTCAATTCCACGGCCCTCTTCAGCCACCATGCCCGCAAGCAGTGCAACCATTTTGGAAAGTCAACTAGCCCCAGACCACCTCTCGCCACTGGTAGGGACAAGATCTCTCAATCAATCTGACTCCGCCCTCCTGCCCAGATCCATCCCTTCGCCGTTTTCACCAATCTCTTCACCACCCAGGCTGGGAAGTCCAGATGATATGCCAGGTACCACAACTTCAGCAGCCAGTAGACATTCAAAATTGAGACCCTTCCTGCCAGAGAAAATCGCCTTCCCCCCCAACTCCACAGGGCCTCCTCCCAGATTCCAATCTGCTGCTCCCACCAAAGCCTGGGCAGAACTGACCCATATACCGACAAATAGATACCCAAGTACCATACTGCTTCACCAGTGGAGACGATTGTTCCTATGACCTCTCCTTCCACCAGACCATTGCCGAGCACCATTGTTTCACACTTATGCCAATTCAGCTTCGCACCAGAGTTCTCCTCATACCACTCTACAGTCTTCTTGAGCTCTTCAACATCAGCAATTGAACCCAAACCAATCACTATGTTGTCTGCAAAGGCCCCAACTTTCCATCCTATGCCAAAGACAGAGAGTCCTTCTATCCTCTGCCTAATTCTATCCATAAGGGGTTCCAGGGAAAGAGCATACAAAATGGGGGACAGTGGGTCCCTCTGGGGCACCCCCCTACCCAAGGGGAACACCACCCCTCTATGACCATTACACATGAGCACAGCCCTACTCCCTTCCAGTAAGCTGATCATTGCTGACCAGAATTGGAATGGAACCCCCATCCTATCCAAAACTTTCGCCAGCCAGACTCTTTGCACCCGGTCGTAGGCCTTCTCCTGATCTAAGAAGACTAGACACCCATCCAGTCCACAGGCCCTTGCCCCTTCAATAACTCCATGTACCCAGGCAGTGCTATCTCTGATGAGCTGACCACTCACAAATCCCCTCTGCTCAACACCCACGACTTGCTGGGCCAACTTCTGTAGTCTGGCCACCACTACCTTAGTCACCAACTTTCTGTCCATATCTAGCAACATTATCGGCTGCCAGTTCCTCCAATCCTCCCGCCTTCCTTTGTTTTTATAGAGCAGCGTCACCAGCCCAAGGTCCTGCTCTCCCACCCATCTCCCAGTCTGTAAAATGAAGTTGCACATTGCTGTCATCTCTCCCATCACCCCTGGGACTCCCACCATTCACTTCCAAAAGTCTCAGGGCAGCCCATCCTCTCCAGGAGCCATACCTGGCATTGTTGCGGCAAGAACCTGATGGATCTCATTTTCCTGTACAGGCATCACCAGGTCACCTAGCCCCTCTACTTATAGTGGGTGCCAATCCTCCAATGTTCTGTCAATAGTTGTGGCATCTGCCCCACCCTCCTCCTCACTCCACAATCCACTCCATCTCTCCTTCAGCGATCCAAGAATGTCCTGTACCCCATGCACCAGTATACCATCTGAGTCCAACACCTCTTCCCACCATTGTTGTACCTGCCTTGCCCTAAGAGCCCTTGTAAGAAACTTGGAAGGCCTCTCCCCCTCCTCCAAATCCTGCCAGTGTAGCCATGCTGCCAAGCTCTGTATCCTCGCCTCTTCCTCTTCCTGCAGCACCTGTTGTAGTTCCCCAACCTCTATTTTCGCCCTCATCAACCTCCAATCCTCTTCTCCCTCCAATATCTTCACCCTTGCCCACTCCTCCAGAAGCTTAGTCAATCTAGTAGAAGCCCAATGTACTCAATGCCTCCTCTGCTTCCCTGCCTTCTTGCCAGCCTCACTCCAGTAAATCTTGGCCAACTCCTTCATCCTCAACCACCTAACCCCAACTGAGGCACCCTCCCACTGCCAATTCTCCACCCTCAGCTAAATGTCCTTAGCCCACTCATCCCACCGGGTTTTGTCATCTAACAAAGAGGAATTGAGGTGCCAATGTCCAGGCCCATCCCCACTTCCCCCAAAGCACCCCTATCCCAAAAGCCCCCAGTGATCTGACCATGGACACCATTCTACCTCCAGTGATTTCCAAACATCTAGGCCCCAGCAGCTGGCAGTCAAAATCCAGTTGATCCTCGTCCCCAGACCCCCTGCCCAATGAGTATATACCCTCCTATTCCCCCAGTACTCCCGACCAGCATCTATCAGTACACTTAGCCTTTCAACTTCCTCCCATGCCGTCAGTCCTCCACTCCTGCCCTCAGCACCTCATCCTCCATCCATTCTATCCAATAGCATGTCCCATACTATATTAAAATCTCCCCCAAGCATATCCACCCCAGCCTCTACAAGGCTCCCACTCTCCTGCAGACCTTTCACCCAATCTATCTGCTTGCTCCATACTGCAGGACAGTAACAGGAGCCAACTATAACTGGCTCCCAGCCTGCCCGAATCCACTCACCCCAGACCAGTCTCTCCCCCCAGCTCCTCACATCCTGTATCTCCCCTCTGCCTTTCTGAACCAAAATCCCAACCTTGCCCTTCCAGATTGCCACACCGCCCCATTCCTTCGTCCACTCCATCTTATCAGTATCATCCTCACACCTAACATCCTGCAAGAGGAAGAGATCGGCCTCCAATCCCTTCAACCAAGTAAAAATGTTCCTACGTCGTGCAGCACCCCATAACCCATTCACGTTTAGAGAAAAAATGTTAGTTGTACTGTTCATTATGAAATATGTTATATTGACAATTGATCTCTACAGCTCCATGCTCATCTCCTCCTGCACCATGTCTAGATTGTGTTCTGCAGCCACCTCCTCCTCTTCTGCCCTCTGAGCCTCCAATCCAGCCAGCAGTTCCTTCATCTCTCCATCTGCCTTCTCCTCGAACTCCTCTCAGTATTCTATGCATGCCTCCTGCCAGAGCTGCAGTCCATGATACTTGTTCCAACAGTATTCTGCTCGCTCTCCAGCAACAACTGCCATCTCTGCCTCCCTCTCCTTATCTACCTCATACCCCTCCTCCTCTAGGTACACTGCCAGAATTTCCGCCTTCAATGCCTTCATCACTCCATCCCCCTGCAGTATCTCTGCCCAATGCTCATCACTCATCACTCGCAAGTCCACCTCCCCCAACTCTTCTGCCACCAAGTTATTCATCATCCGACATATCCAAAGTAAGTTCCCCACCTCCTTCCCCCCCAGAGTCGCCAGCCTCCCTCCCTCCAATATCATGGTGTCAGCTCCAGCACTTGCAGACTCATCCCATATCTCCAGGACATCCACCAGTTCCTCCTTACCAGCCGCCACCCCCTGTCCTCCATACACTATCTCCAGAACTCCAAATTGTACCCTCTGGGCCCCTTGCATTGGCACATCTTCTTCCGCCCTGTTTCAGGAAGCCGGGCCATGCCTGATAAGAGGGATTGGGGTAGGGGAGCCCTCTCAGTCCTCCTCCCAAACCTCAAATGTGCCATCAGCAAATAGATCCTTACTAGCCTTCTCCTCATCCTTCCCTGCCTTCTTCTTGTCTTTCCCCTCCCCCTTGTCAGCCCAGACACTCGCTTCGGCGCCCCTGGTGCCCTTCACCTTGCTCGCATTTCCCAGCAGTCTGTTATCCAGCTTGGCCAGCAGCTCTTTCTGCCTCTTATGCCCCTGAGCCCTTTCCCACTGCTCCTTAGTCACTTGAATCTGCTTTCCATCCACTACCTCCAAGTGCGTCGACTCTACGAAAGCTGCCCAAGCCTTCGCTTGCCTCTCTACAGCACCATCCAACTCTTCCAGCACTTCCAATAAATCCTCCTCCTCCTTCTCACTTCTCTTCACCCTCATCACCTTATACAAAATCACTCCCCAGACCATTGCCGAAGGCCAGTCCCTCACCTTCCCAGTAGCTTCTTTTCCAGCCAGCCAAATCCTCACATCTATGTCACCAGTCCTGAGCAAGGTCCCTTCTCAGACCTGGAATCCAATATCCACCACCTCTTCATATTCTGCTATGAAATCCTCAACCCTCTTTCTCATCTCCATCGCCGTCACCATCAGAACTCCTTTCACCAGCAGTTGGACCACCCTGGGATCCTACTTCAGGCAACGTGCCATCGGAACACACACCTCCCCAACCACCAATCCAACCTTCAGGGCCTCCTCCAATGGTGCTGCCTCCTCAAAACCCACCTCCACTCCCTCCAGTCCCTTCAAAAACTTCACTGACACAGCTCCAGCCACCTGCTTAGCAATGAGTCCCAGCACCATTTTCGCTGTCACCACTAGGCCCCGGAAGCACAGTGTAACCGTGAATGCCAAAATCAATTTTTTGAGCAACGGGGCCACTGCCAGACCCATTACACCATCCACCAAGTCCCCTTGTCGTCTAAGCCTCAGCTGCTCAGCCTCACCATCAGCCATCACATCTAGATTTTTTTTCAGATTGACAGTCCCATTGCCATCAGCAGTCACACTCCCCCCAGCCGCTACTCCCCCAGCTCCACTGCCCCCCCTTCCAAGGGCTGCTCCCCCCTGCACCATCCCCTTCTCATTTTCCTTGCCCTTCTTCAGCCAGCCCTCCAGCCCTGATGCCTGTTGTCTCCCCTTCACTATCTCCATGAAGCTCGCTCTCCCAGATCCTGAGCCTCCGCCACCTCCTCCACCCCTTCCACATCCACCTGCCAGCAGCCCCCTCATATCCCCCCCTAGGCCTGGACCCCTCCCCACCTGCTGCCAGTCGAAAGCACTTGGGCCACCCTACCCAGTACGCACCTCAGGTTGCCTGTCGGTCACCATGTTGTTAGTCTCTTTTCTCCAAAAACGATGTTGTAAGTACTCTCCAAAGGTTGTATAACCTGAATAGTACTGGAAAGAGGACCATTCACTTGCTGTCTCACCAGTATCTATATTATCATCTGTAAGTGCACAATCTCCCAGTCACTGAAATCACATGTCACCCTCTGAACAAGCCACTGAAATCACATGCAACCTCTGAACAAATCTGGAAATCACCTGTAAGATCATGAAGCTGAGTCAAACTAAAGTCACAGTACATAAAGCTGAGTTAACATGAAGTCATAGAACATAAGATTTATACAAACAGAATCTTACCAATTAGGACCAAATGTATATATACTGAGCACCAATTCACATTGAAACAGAGAACCAAAACAAACTAAACAAACAACCCCAACTCTTGAAAATATACACAAACATGACTACTGAGATCTATAATTGCATCCATGCTGACATTTGGAATACTATTGTCAACCAAGCCACACCCTCTCTGCCCTCATGAATATCCATAGCTTAGTACTCCTCTACTTTATAGAAGCCCAATGGAATGTCCTGAACATGCTTAGTGAGGTCTACTAAATCAGATAAATCTCAAGCTACTACTAGATTGGCCACCTCCTAGAAGACATGGTTGAATACCACCATGATACAGATATTACTCAGATGTCTCAATACCAGAAACTCATTGCCTGCAAATACCAAGAACTCTTTTATAAGTACAGCACTGTTATCTCCTACCTCTGAGTTACTACAACCAAAATGATTACTATTCTGTTCTATGGCCAAATCGACAACATGATACAAGAACTCAACCACAAGTATATTGAGTATATTCAGACTATAGACAGAACCTTCCCACACCCTGATGATCATATCCTACAAATACCCCAAGTTGGATATATTATAAAGGATATCCATGATATAATTCAATTTGATAATAATGAAGCAGAAGATAATGATCTCTCTGATGCCAATATGATCTTGAGCCAAGAATCCCTGCCAACTCTGATCACTCTGCCAATACTGCTGATGAACTTACAATAGTTCATAACCACCTATAAGACTTATTGAGATAATGATTACTGGTATGAGTATCAATCTACATTTACCTCTGATTATTTCAACTATAATGAAGAGACTGAAGAACATGACCTATATCTCCAGACAACCTTCAAGATCAAACCAACAACCCCACTACCCAAGTATGAGTGATATGAAGTACAACTACTAGCATACTACAATCTTGCAACTCATAGTACTGTTATCTATAGAAGGTATATAGATAGTGAATCTGATGAAAGTAAAGATGATATACTCCTCCTTCACCCATCAACTCCTTATCCAGTATATGAGATAGATAATGCTATCTTATAGGATAGTGATAAAGTTCTAATATATTATTATCTCAGCAAATAAGGAGAATTAATCTGCAAATAACTCTTTCTAGACAACTACTTTATCAGAGATAATGTCATTGATAGTGATATCATCAAAGACTATCCAGATAGCATCTAAATCTATAGATAGCTTAGCAGTCACAGCATAGTTAGATTAGCCTTATATGATGTGACTATAAACTGACTCAGCAGTCAGATGATCTCTTAATATATCAGATCACTCTTATACTATGTGACTGTATTCCAACTCAGCAAGACACTAAGTACTATATCCATATTCAGCATAGTCTTGATAGCCCCTTACTAGTATAAATATCCCCTCTCCCAGACCTCAGAATCTCAGACTCAAATACATAAGAATATTTCTGAACACTTCTCTATAATATCCCTTTATACAACTACTCTTAGTATAGTAATATTATGAATAGCAAATAAACTTATTTAATAACTCATAAACCACTCTTAAGTAAATCCACTCCCTATTAGATCCCACTCCTAACCCCATTATGAAATTTCCTAATTGGGTATTGTCTGCAGTGATATGCCAATTCAACTAAGCTGGTTTTAGTTTCTTGAACTTTCTGAAATACAGAAAATCCTGAACATCTAGAACTAGTCCAAAAAAGGACTTTAATTGAGATGTTAACTCAATCTTGAAATCAATAAGTATAGAGGACATACTCTATACAAAATTGATCTTGACCTTAAGAAAATGGTCTTCCAGAATATCCAGAACTTCTAGAAAATTCTTCCAGAACTATATAATAGTTACTCTAATAAGTAACTCTCTTACAACTTGGTAGCAGCAGTTTACAATCCAATTCTACTTCAAGATGCTTCCTCACCTCATTATGAATACCTCTGAGAATTCCTATAAGTTGGTATAAAGCCCAACCTCTGAACTGGAATTTATCCTGAACTATCTGACAATCTGGAGAGAATTGAACCTAATATATAAGAACAATTTGACCTCTATATCTATAACAAGTGGGACAGACTTCATTCAAAGAAAAAAGTACTCCAATTAAATCAGCAGATACATAGGTAAAACCCTATATACCAAACTCCTTGCTCTACATCTAGCAAGTCAAGATAAAGAAGGTCTTATAGAAGTCTTCTTTACTCTTCTCAATAAGAGTTTTGTCAGCTCCACAAATCTAAGTGACCTAGGACAACTAGCAGCAGTCTTTCTAGCCTTAGTTTCTCACAAAGCCCAAGCCTCCATAGCTAAGTGGCTCAACTCTACTGACTTTCACCACATCAGGACCAAGACTGCATTATACTACTACTTCCAGAATAGCAAGACCTGCCATATTCTTAAGGAAGAAACAAGAGAATCTCTCCACCAACAATCTGACCCTGAACCTGAAACAGGCCTAGCTATAGCTCTACCTGAACCCGAAACCAATACTGAACCAGAACTTGACTTTGAATTAAGTTCTTCTGAAATCAAATATATAACTGATTCTGTCTACTTTGATGCTGAGCAAACTCAATTACATAGGGACTAAAGCCAAGAGAAGGAGGAGTATCTCAGTGAATTTGATCTCAGATATATTACTGAAAGAGATGCACCTCCATTAGGACAGAATATACCTACACAGCAACAGATAGCTATCTATTGAGCCCTTACTCCAGACCCACAACTACTACTCCAGCAACTTATACAGACTCAAAGAACACTCTCACACTCTGCACCAGTACCTCAAGTAGTACCAGTAACACTACTACCAGTAGTCTAACCACCTCTAATAAACAATATGACAAATTAACAGATTCTAGACCTTACAGCCCAGGTAGCCATAATGGCAGCAACCATTACTGCCTTAGCTGAACAGACCTGACCAACCAAAAATCTGAGCCTACCTACCTTCAATGGTACTGTACAAGAAGTCCAAAGCTTCATTAGTATAGTTGATACCAACTTTGAAGCAAATCAATAAACCAATGAGTAAGTTGCTGACTGTCTTCTGACAAACAATCAAGACCACACTCTGGAACAACTCTTTGCTACTACTACAGCCTATATCTGTTGAGTTGTTATAGTGAGAGACAAAATCTTACCAATGTTTTATTATTTTTAAATCTTAATCTATTGTAATCTAAATATATATAAATATTATTAAATTCATATTTTAACTAATAATAAAGAAGGTCTAGAATGAAATAGTATTTATTTTGCTAAATTTGTATAATTATTTCTAAAGTTATGATTCTTTTAAGTAAACTGCTCATTGGTAAGGTTTTGTCCCCCACTATTTTTCCAACAGTTTTAATTCACTAACTCTGACTCTGTACTTACTCTACACCTGAAACTTCACCCCTTTATTCTTTTTTGATATACTTTTTCCTTCCACACCTCTTATAATGAAAAAAATCTCAATTGACTGTCACAATTACATCATCAATGTCCTAAAGTCTGGTATATCAGTAAGCAAGATTGCGAAACAAATGGGTGTCAGCATCATAACTATTTCTCATATATGAAAAGAGTTCTGCAGTAGTGAGATTATGCCACCAAAAGGAGGTTGCCTGCATGCATTCTCAGCTCAAGATGAAGCATGGGTTATTTGCCAGGTTATTATAGACAAGGCAGAAACTGCAACTAAGATCACAAAAACACTCTAAGAAGCCAGCAAAACACTTCAAGATGGACTTCAAGATGATGGCAAACCTTCTATAAGTATGAAAATGATATAGAGAATACTGAAGAGGACTGGCCTGAAGGCAATCATGAAGTAGAAGAGACCCAGATTGCTCAAACAACATATCAAGGCTTGTTATGAGTTTGCCCTTAAATACAAGAACTGGACAATTGAGTACTGGAAACAGGTCATCCTCTCTGATGAAACAAAGATCAACTGTCTTAGCTCCAATGGTTGAAAATGGACATGGAAAAAGCTGAGAATACTATATGATGAGTGTCACATGACTGGAATAGTAAAATTCAGTAGCAGATCCCTGATGATCTGGGGATATATGATATATAAGAGGGTCAGTTATGCCTGTCAGATCGACAGTTGCATAGATGTAGAGCTTTACCAGAGCATCCTTGACAATGAATTGCTGAAAAAAATCAAACATTACCATATGGATCAGAAAAGATTAATTTTTTAGCAAGATAATGACTCAAAACATACATCAAAAAAAGCCTGCCAATGGTTCACTGATCACTCAATTCATTTGTTGAGTTGGCCAGCACAATCCTCTGATCTGAATCCAATCAAACATTTATAGTGGCAACTTAAAAAACAACTTAATATATATAAGGAGCCCTCTAAGGAAATGCAGAATCTTTGGGAATATATAGAGTAGGAATGGAATAGGATTCCAAAGGATATTTGTGTTGGTTTAATTGAGAGTATGCTAAGGAGGGTTGCTGCTATATATAAGACAAAAGGGGGCTATACTAAATATTGAAATGATCAATAAACTGATTGGTGACATGTCAGGGACAAAATCTTACCAATGGTCAGTTTTCCTAAAAGGGTTATAACTTTAGAAATAATTATTCATATTTAGCAAAATATATACTGTTTAAAAGCTCTAGACTTCTTTTATTATTGGTTAAAATATAGATTTAATAGCATTCATATTTAGACTACAATAGGTTAAGATTTAAAAATAATAAAACATTGGTAAGGTTTTGTCCCTCACTGTATATTCTTCTGAGGATCTGCCAAAGAATGGTGGTGAATTCTTTCTGAAAAGCCCCTCACATGAGACACTCAACCAGCAGTAGTTGCTCAGAATACAGCAAACAATGCCCCAGAATATAGAGCCCATCCTGCAGCCCCTGGACTCAAACAACTTATAATTGCTCAATACCATAGTGAAACTATGATTGCTGAATCTTGAGTCAAACTCTGTAACCTCAAATTTGATGTATATGGAAAGGAGGAATTCAAAACCTTCTGTACAAAACTTGAGTCACTTCTAAATACTGTTGGCCTAGGATACATTACCAATTATAAAGCATGAAATAGTATAAGAGCAGACCATTTATTTGATATACTATCCAAATAGCTTATAAGGAAAATCTGATAACAAGGCCACCTAGTTGGTTGTGATCACCAACAATGGTGCCTGGTAAGAATCAAGACAATGGTCAAGTGAATTCTAATAGCTAGACCAATTCTGCCCTAAAGACAATTCAACAATAAGGAAAAGACTTGGACCAAGAAAGAAGAACCCAAACATGAAGCATCCCAAGCTCCCTCCACATCCACCTCATGGACATCCAGAAATCATGAACCCACCTAGCTAAGTATCTTCAAGAAACTCACTAAAGGAGAAAGAAATGAACTTCGAAGAAGTGGAGTATGCTTCTATTGCTGAAAGACAGGACACATGGCCAGTGCCTACCCTAACTGAAAACTACAAACAGCAACACAAGCAACTATTACTACTCTGTACCACCTCAATAACCTGACTACCAGAATACTGGACTTTATCAAGTTAAGGCAAACTACCAAGGCCCCAATCAAAAGAAGTCAAAAGGCAGCTGGATATGACTTATATGTAGCTAAAGAAGCTACAGTTTCTAATCAAAAAGTCAAGCAAGTCTACATAAGAATCAGTATCCAAATCTCTGAAGGACATGTTGGAAGAATATGCTGTTGCAGCAGCCTAGTATTAAAAGAACTCTCAGTAGAAGGAGGAGTTATTGATAAAAATTATACAGGTGAAATTATTGTCCTCATCCAAAACTACAGTTGGACACTATTTAAGATTTCTATTGATTTCTGTATTATGTAGATCCTATTTGAAAAAATCGAGTCAACCCTGATAGTCAAGGAAGTCCCTGAACTACTACCCACTATCTGAGGATCCAAAGGATTTGGCTCATCAAATAAGGCCCCAGCCCAACCTACTATGAATAAAGAAGAATAGTTCTACAAGAAAATCAAAGACAGATATATACCCAGTGGCTGATACCTTCATGGTATTAGAATATACTCTTCTCAAATAATTGATGATTGCTTCTCTTATATTAATGAACTGGCTCAAAGAAGAACTGACAGAAGGAAAGCTCTTATAACCAAAATCACTACCATTGGATCAGACAGACTGCTTACACTTCAAGCTTTTATCAACTGAGCACCTGTCAAGATTATGATAGACAGTGGTACCTCAGGCAACTTCATCAATGAAAAAACAGCCAATAGACTCAAGGTTCTGATATCTCTGATATAACAAACTCAAGCAGTTGTTACAGCTGATGGAACCTCACATATTATTAGCAAGAAAGTCCACAATCTATCCTTCTGAATTAGTGACTACCAAGTACATATTACCCTCTAGATCATACTACTTCCTGACAATGAAATTATCCTTAGGACCTCATGGTTAAAACAAGAGAACCTCATGATCAATTAGGTAAACCATCAACATATACTTCTTTCTCCACTACCTTACTGGTCACAAGATTTGGTAGGTGACCTTCTAAGTTCCCTTTCTCCTATTATTACCCCCTCTATCTTGGGTTGGTTTGCTATACCTACAAGAGTATAGTGAGAGGAGAGCAATAGTGATAAGCTGTCCTTTTATCAGTATCCAATTGGTGTCTTCTCTACTTTTTCATGGTTTCTGGTACCTTCAGCTATATCTGAAGTATATCTATTTTAGTATGGCACCTTCTTCCTTTTGCCATTACCAACAAGGTGCTGTCTTGGTACATCATGGGTTATATAGAGAGTCAGCTGACCTTGAGCATTAAGTGCTTAGTGTAGATTACCTATAGGTCCTTAGTGCCTATAGTAGAGCTCTCTGGCTTTGGTGAGCTTCTCAGTGAGTATGTACAGTTCTGATATAGGTGACTGTTTTTTGGATGTTGTCAGGATAGAAGAGAGATGGCTATTATAGATAGGAGGAAGGGTGATAATGGTGAACCAGTAGGGTGCTAGGCTGGGGGCAGTCATTAGGGCTGGGGCAGGTACTGCTTTAGTGGGGCCTTTTGATTGGTACAGTGCAGTTAGATGGTAGGTATCACTCTTGGCTTCTTTTGATAATTTGGCAGGTTGGGCCCTGGTTATTGGAAGGGGTCAGGGGGCCTGAGGCTACCCATTTCAGGTATCTTGACTGCACTTAACTAGAACTGAGAGCTGACATAATAATGTGATCGAGGTCTGCAGGCTTGAGTAGTGGGATATTGGGAGTCTCCTCCTGCCTTACATGTAAGTTCTCTACTTACCTCATCTGGAAGAACTAGGCTCTACCCATTATGTTGTACTTTGATGAGAGTTTTTCTTTACCTATCATTCTCTTTGAGGTGGTAGGGGCTATTCTATTTAGCTTAGGCATAACCTTATATATATATTGGAGTTTTGGGCATATGCTTTTAGTTGTTAGCATATGGCTGAGTTTTCCCTGGTGGTAGAGAGAGTATGGTGTATAGAATGAGGTATGGGCCAATATAGGCCCTACTGCATCTGGTATGGTTGAGCTACTGGACAATAGCTAGCCTAGATTAATGAGAGGGCAGTGCTTGATGGGTGGTAGGGGAGGGTTTTGGCTTATATAGTCTAGGTTTCCTTCTAATAAAAATCTGTAGAACTTTGAGTCTATTAAAAAAAAAAAAAAAAAAAAAAAAATTGGGTAAACCATTCTCTGACTATCAAGAAAGGATACCATAACTTCAAACTGAAAGATGAAAAGGACCCACTCAGTTCCAATGATCCTGGACCAAAGATCACTTATATTAACAAGCTATAGCTCAAGAAATTAGCAAAGAAATGCCCTCTCTTTGTCATCTCCATCTGCCCATCTAAAGAAGAACCTGAGAACTCTGAAGAAGACTTTTCCAAAGTTGACAGCCATGTCAGACTGCTACTCCAGAAATTCTGAGATATATTCCCAAAGAAACTTCCAAAAGACCTATCACCTAAACAAGCAGTAGACCATACCATCAAGACCATCCCAGATACCAAGTCAGCCTTCAAGTTAATCTACTATATGTCTCCAAGAGAAATTAATACACTCAAGAAAGAAATTGATGAACTCCTAGAATAAGGATTCATCAGACCCAGTGTATCACTCTATAGCACACTAGTCCTCTTTATTGTCAAGAAAGGAGGAGATCTATAAATGTGTATTGATTACTGTGATCTCAATAAACAGACTATTAAGAACTGTTACCCACTATTCAGAATCAATAAAATATTCAATAGGTTTACCAACCTACAATTTATGAGCTCTTTTGATCTGTAAAATAGTTACTGGCAAATTGCCATGAAAGAAGAAGATATCTACAAGACAGCCTTCTGAACTTGCTATAGATACTTCAAGTTTCTGGTTATGCTCTTTGGCTTAACTAATACTCCTGCAACCTTCCAGATACTAATAAATACCATCTTATACCCATATCTAGACAAATTTGTTGTTGTCTATATTGATGACATTCTAGTCTTCAGCAAAACTCTGGAGAAACATCTTGAACACCTTGAACTAGTACTACTGAAACTCCAAGAAAACCAACTCTTTGCAAAACTCAGCAAATGCAAATTTCTTCTGAAAGAAATTCAATTCCTTGGACATATTGTCATACCAAATGGAATCAAAGTGAACTCTAGCAAAATCTCTACAATCAAGAATTGGCCCAGACCCAAGAAGCTAAAAGACCTTCAGTCATTCCTGGGATTAGTAAACTATTATAGGCAATTTGTTATCAACTTTGCTAAAATCACTACTGCCCTTACTCAAATGACTAAGCACAATAAGAAAGAAGAACAACCCTAGACTATGAAATAAGAGAAAGACTTCAACAATCTTATAAATTGGGAACCCAAATAAGATACAACCTTTCAAGTACTGAAAGATACCTTGATAACCACTCCAGTGCTTCAAGTAACAAATTCTGCCCTACTATATGAAGTCACTACCAATACCTCTGACCTAGCTCCTGGAGCAGTGCTCATACAAGAAGGACACCCTGTGGCCTATCATTCTTGTAAGTTCAATGATACCAAAATTAACTATGTAATCTATGAGAAGGAAATGCTAGCCATTATAGATACTCTGATCAAATAGCAACCATATCTAGAAGGAGTATACTTCACCATATTGACTGACTATAAGTTATTAGTCAACATCAAGACCCAGGCTACTCTTTCCCAAAAGCAAGCCAGATGGATGAAAGTTCTCACTAACTTTAATTATGAAATCCAGTATTACCCTAATAAGGAAAATATTGTTGCCAATGTAATCTCTAGACTACCAATTAAAGAAGTTATCCAAACCCTCACCTTGGTTACAAACTCTATCATGAAAAAAATTATTGCAGTATGTGCTAATGATAATGAAGCTCAAGTACTCTAAGAAATCCTGAGTAGTGATGATGCTAACAAATATACCCAGTACCATCAATACCAACTGAAGGACAATGCTATTTACTACAAAGACAGATGTATATTCCAAACAACTGAGACCTCTGAAGGACTATCCTATTTAAATATCATGATGCCCCTATAGCTAGACATTTAGAATTTGACAAATATTATAAGGTTATTTTCTGAAACTTCTATTGGCCCCATATGGCAGATCAGCTAAAGACCTATATCACTTTCTGTAATGTCTGCCAATGTAACAAGTCCTCAACACTAGCAAAACCTGGTCTACTCCACTCTATCCCAGTACCATCTACTAATTGGGAACAAATCTCTATGGACTTTATTGTATAACTACCCTAAACCAAGAATGAGAAGAATGCAATTATTGTCTTCATGAACTATCTTAGCAAACAAGCCCACTTTGTACCAACTACTACTACCACAATAGCACCAGACATAGCCATACTCTTATTTGATAACATCCTCTACTATCATGGTCTTCTTAAGATCAATATTAATAATTGAGACCCGAAATTCACTAGCCATTTTTGAAAAGCCCTCTATGTATACCTTGGAACAAAACTTGTACTATCTACAGCCTTTCACCCTAAAACTGATGATCAAACTGAAAGAATGAACTAAACTCTGGAATAAATTCTAAGGAACTATGTTTTCTACAGACAAGATGATTGGTATAAATACCTCACTATAGTTGAGTTTATCTATAATAACAGCAAGCAAGCCTCTCTTGGAATAACTCCATTCTTTACCAATATAGGACAAAACCCAAACACCCTCCTGACACTTATCTGAACCACCAATGAACTCTCTATGGTTGAAGCCATTGAAGAATTCCTACTCTGAATGCACAATTTAAGCTAGATTGCAATTGAGAATTTATCCCAAGCTCAAGAAAAACAGTTACAGTATATTAACCAACACTACCAAGAGGAAACTTTCAACATTGGAGAAAAAGTCCTACTAGATATCTGAGGATACCAAGTTGACAACCTCAAGTACAGACCATCTACAAAGCTGAATAGCAAATTTATTGGACCATTCGAAGTCATTGTATAAGTCTCACCTACTTCCTACAAATTGGCACTACCAGATACTATTAAGATTTACCCAGTCTTCAATATCCAATATCTCAAATGATATAATGAAAATGATGAGGAGCTATTCCCAAACTGAACCACAGAACCATCTGCACCTATCATTATTAATGACCAAGAAGAATACAAAGTTGAATAAATCCTCAACAAATGTGGCCACAAGAACCATCCCAAGTATCTTGTCAAATGAAAAGGTTATCCAATCTATGATGTGATATGGGAACCTAAGACCAACCTCTAGAATGCTACTAACTTAGTTCAAGAATATGATTTCTTGAACAACTAGAACTCAAACACTCCTGCATCTATTAGTATATACTATATATTACCCTCCTGAACATTATAATTATCATGAACAAAATCAAGAACTCAGTAAGACAAAACAAAAGAATACCAATCCTCTAGAAAAATAGTAAAACTAAAAGCCAGCCTATTCTCCCCATACCACTAGTGGCAAATGAGATATAGATATTTAAGAAGATTCCTTAGAGGAAATTCTCCAGTAGTGAATGACATCAGAATCACTTCTGGCATATAGCATCGAATATATGACCCTTTAACATATGAATCTAATACATTAGGCAACTGTATTATAAATATGTCACTTTCTGAAAAAATAGACCTTACCAGACTTTTGATCATCCAAATGATGTAACAATACTAGAACAAAACTAGAAGGCCCTAATGAGGACATTGAAAACTAAGAAGGAGAGAATTATAAGTACATAACCTCCCAGTCACTGAAATCACATATTACTCTCTGAACAAGTCACTGAAATCATATACAATCTCTGAACAAATCTGGAAATCACCTGCAAGATCATGAAGCTAAGTCAAACCGAAGTCACAGTATATAAAGCTGAGTCAATACAAAGTCACAGAATATAAGATTTATACAAACAGAATTTTACCAATTAGGACCAAATATATATATACTGAGTACTGATATATATCAAAATAGAGAACTAAAACAAACTAAACAAACAACCCTAACTCCTAAATATATACATAAACATAACCACTGAGATCTATAATTACATCCATGCTGATATTTGGAATACCATTGTCAACTGAGCCACACCACCTCTGCCCCTTATGAATATCCATAGCTTAACACCCCTCTACTTTATAGAAGCTCAATGGAATATCCTGAACATACTTAGCAAGGCCCACCAAATCAGACAAATCTCAAACTACTATCAGATCAGCCACCTTCTAGAAGATATGGTTGAATACTACCATGATATAGATATTATCCAGATGTCTCAACACCAGAAACTCATTGCCTGCAAATATCAAGAACTCTTTTATGAGTATAGCACTATTATCTCCTGCCTCTGAGTTACTATCACCAAAATGGTTGCTACCCTGTCTTATGGCCAAATTGATAACATGATATAAGAACTCAACCACAAGTATATCAAGTATGTTCAGACTACAGACAGAACCTTCCTACACCCCAATAATCATATCCTACAAATACCCCAAGTCAGATATATCATAAAGGATATCTATGATATAATTCAATTTGACAATGATGAAGCAGAAGATAATGATCCCTCTGATGCTAATATGACCTTGAGCCAAGGATCCCTGCTAACCCTGATCACTCTACCAATACTACTGATGAACTTACAATAGTTCATAACTACCTATGAGACTTATTGGAATAATAATCACTAGCACAAGTATCAACCCACATTCACTTCTAATTATTTCAACTATAATGAAGAGACTAGAGAACATGACCTGTATCTTCAGACAACTCTTGAGATTGAACCAACAATCTCACCACCCAAGTACAAGCATTATGAAGCATAACCATTAGTATACTACAATCCTGTAACTTATAGTACCATTATCTATAGAAGGTACACAGACAGTGAATCCAATAAAAGTAAAGATAATGTACCCCTCCTTCACCCACCAACTCCTTATCCAGCATATGAGACAGATAATGCTATCCTATGGGATAGTGATGAAGTCCCAATGTATTATTACCTCAGCAAACAAGGAGAATTAATCTGCAAACAACTCTTTCTAGACAACTACTTTATCAGAGATGATATCATCAATAGTGATATCATCAAAGACTATCCAGATAGTATTTAAATCTATAGATAACTTAGCAGTCACAGTGTAGTTAGATTAGCCTTATATAATGTGACTGTGAATTGACTCAGTAGTCAGATGATCTCTTGATATATCAGATCACTCTTGGGAAATAAGCTGGTAAGAGAGGATGTCATTGGAACAATTGTCTCTACAGAAGAGGTAGTGTGGTATCTGGGCATCTTCCTTTCTGTTTATGGATCTGTCTTGCTATGAGTGTGGTGGGAGAGGAGGGTAGCTATTTGGGGGGAAACTCTTTGAGGTTGGAGGGGTCACCACATCTCTCTGGCAGGGCAGGTGTCAATTCTGAATGTCTACTGGTTCCCCAAGCTATGGTATGTGGTATATCACCTAGACTTTCCAGCTTGAGTAGTAAAGAGGCTGATGAGGATGGCTAGGGATTGGATTTGGGCTAGGAGGAGGTCCCAGGTCAGTTGGGATACTCTTGCAACTCTGGTGATTAGGGGAGGACTAGGCCTTGTGGATTTCCCTAGGAGGTTACACTGCCTGCAAGCCTGGTGGTTGAAGAGAGCTATTAAATTACAGAGAAGAAGTTGGATGCTACTGCTGCAGAGAGTGTGAGAGATGAGATTCTCCCCTCAAGGGTCCTCGGGAGATTTGCTCACTCTGGTGGGGCTGAATGGAAGTTGACAACTGCAATTTAAGGGCTTCTGGTGGGGGGTGGTGGATGGAGCACACCAAATAGGCCTACGGTGACAGGACAATGAGAGGGAGGTGCCTTGGGGTCCAAATATGTGGTGATGGGATAGATTGCTTCTGGGGGATACTCTACTTGCTGAGTTTAACATTGAGGATAGCATGGAGTTTTAGCAGGGTTTTGGCCAGGATCTTTGGTCAAGTGGATGGCAGATAGTAAGAATTAGCAAGGAGTGGGACTGGGTGGGTATCTGGTCATGGAGTGCTGAGGTACAGAAGTGGCTTCCTCCCAAGTTCTGAGTGATATGGTGGCAAATGCTGCAGAGGAACGTCATGTTGAATTTCCATACAGGGTATCTGATAGAAGGTAGCTGATTAGATTGTGAGGAGTGTTATAATGTGGGGTAAGTTGGGGGTTTTGTACAGATGCTGGAACATTGGCTGAAAGAGTGTGAGGTACTAGGGGACTTTTGGATAGAAGTAGGGAATCAGCTGAGAGTAGAGCAGAGGCTGGATGATGAGTGAGACCATTGGGAGGATCTGAAATCTCAGCTAGTGGATGGTGTGGACAATAGTTGGCTCACTGTAGGATTAGCTGGACATTGACTCTTTGTCTTCAAGGAGGAGTGACAGTTGGGTTTACAAGAGAAGTTATTAAGGTGGGAGGAGTTGATGGAGGATCTGCTGACTGAGTGGTGAGTGGGTTGGAGTCCCCAGTGTGGGCAATATCATGGTCTAGTGGAAGGGATCTGTGACCAGAGTGATGGGCAGGTAGTGATAGTGTTAGATAAAGTAGTTTTTCATCAAGTAGGAGTATAAGAGAGAAGCCTCTCTAGAGGAATCGGGTAAGAGGTAGGCTCAATATATTTATATAGGATAGATTGGTGTATTAATAAAGAAAGGAAACCAAGAGACTGTAAAAAAAAAAAAAAAAAAAAAAAAAAAAAAAAAAAAAAAAAAAAAAAAAAAAAAAAAAAAAAATATCAGATCACTCTTATACTATGTGACTGCATTCTGACTCAGCAAGACACTAAGTACTATATCCATATTCAGCATAGTTCTGATAGCCCCTTACTAGTATAAATACCCCCTCTCCCAGACCTCAGAATCTCAGACTTGAATATATAAGAATATTCCTGAACACTTCTCCACAATATTCCTTCACACAACTACTCTTAGCATAGTAATATCATAAATAGTGAATAAATTTATTTAATAACCCACAAACCACTCTTAAGTAAATCTGCTCTCCATTAGGTCCTACTCCTAACCCTATCACAAAATTTCCTAATTGGATATTGTCTGCAGTGATATACTAATTCAACTAAGCTAGTTTTAGTTTCTTGAACTTTCTGAAATATAGAAAATCCTAAACATCTAGAACTAGTCCAAAAAAGAACTTTGGTTGAGACATCAATTCAATCTTAAAATCAATAAGTATAGAGAATATACTCTATATGAAATTGATCTTAACCTTAAGAAAACAGTCTTCCAGAATATCCAGAACTTCCAGAAAACTCTTTCAGAACTACATAACAGTTACCCTAATAAGTAACTCTCTTATATCATCTATAACTATCAGATCAGAACTAGACTCTGATAAGTCTAGTACTATATCATCTGAGTCTGAAACTTTAGAAGAAGTCTTATCTCCTTTCAGAGAAGTCTGTTACTATCTTATGATATAATACATTACATTACAAAGTCTTAGTTGAAAATCTAGAACATTACTTCATAAATAGTATATGAAAATGATATATATCAGTAAATTAGCATTATAACTAGTGCTTCTAATGAGTCAATTTAATCCAGATTGGATTCAGATTGATTCAGATTGAATTCCATCCAGATTAACTTGGATGGGATTCAAATCCCATCTGGATGGATTTGAATCAACCATTGTTTTAATTTCCAAATTAGATAATTAAATGTTTACATCAATAACTCGATAAATAATTATCCAAATTTGATGATCATGGTGTTATTTGAAAGCCCTTAATAAGGCCTATCTAATGATCCCAAGAACATTGAAATCGGATCATGCATTGCTGAGTTATGAAGGAAACTGTCTGAATTGCCAATTTTGGAAATTCTTCAATTTGCCGATTTTGGAAATTTCGTCAAATAGAATGTTTTCCTTAATATCTCGGCAACGCGTAATCCAATTTTAATGTTCTTGGTATAATTAGAAAGGCCTTATTAAGGGCTTTCAAATGACACTAAGATCATCAAATTTGGATAATTATTCATTGAGTTATTGATGTAAACATTTAATTGTCTAATTTGGAAATCAAAACAATGGTTGATTTGAATCCATCCAAATCCCATCTGGATTGACTCGTTCAGAGCACTAATTATGACTTTATGATGACACTATTATGGTGTAACTTTTACATCATTTTCAGTGACTTTCTGTCTTATATCTTTTAGCCAATAGTTAGTCAATATATAAAGTTCTTAAAAATATATAAATACTCCTAAGCAAGTAACTCAATAAAGGACAGATTTATACAATATCAAAAAGAGAACAATTAAGACTTAAAGTCTATAATATATAGATAAGTCCCCAAATAACTTAAACTAAAAAAGACCATATCTAAAATTAGATGTCCTGAACTTTATAAATACTTAAACTCTGAAAAATCTAAATATAATTCTCAGAACCAGACTATATATCTAAGAAGAATATACTAAAAGACTTAAACTTTAAAAATTAAAGTCTGTGATTACCAAATTGTTATCCAAGTCTATCAGAAGGAGACTAGATCAATTAGAAGTATAACAGACAGTACTTAGATATTAAAACAGCTGCTTCCTCAAGCTACATATATCTAACATAAGTATCTTTAAATTATTGATATCAAGGATTATTAATTTAAAGGATATAATTACCATAATAGTAAAGATATACTATTATAGTAGATATTGATAAAGACTTATACCTTTCTTCCTCTATAGTTGATCTGCATCTTCTGGGTATTGAGATCAATGATAGCTTTAATCTTGTGAAGCCATTGATTACTAATAAGGATATCATAGTTAGTGATACTCATTTATGTTCACCTTTCTCCTATATAATTCACATTATACAAACTTCAAGCAATAGTTTTCAACACAACTCAGAGTAAAGGTACTATAACAATATCATTGAGCAAGAGTTCTGATGGGTATACTAGATTGGATAGACCCAGGGCTTTTGGCTGGAAAAAGGTAGAGAGAGGTTATGGACTGGGGATGGGAGCTTTTGGAGGGTTGAAGGGTGGAGAAGACTCTGAAAGAAGACTGGTGTTTAGTGGAATGGGGGGAGGACCTGGCCCCTCCAGCTTTGTGGACAAGGTGAAGGCAAGTAGATGGCTAGCTAGAACCAGGGCTGGTGCTGCTGAAGGGAAGAGCAAGGCTAGTGTTGGGCAGGAGAGTGGTTCTCAGATGGAGGCTGTGGGTGTGGGGGCTGGAGGTGCTGTGGCTGGGAGAGTGACTATTGATGAGAGTGTAATGGGGAATCAGGAAAAAAAAAGAGATGTGACAGCTAATGACCAGGTGGGGCAGGGGTTCCTGATATAGAAGGGGGACCTGACAGATGGTGTAATGGGGCTGGTGGTAGCACTGTTGCTCAAGAAGTTGATCTCAGAGTTTGTAGCCACCTTGTGCTTCTGGGGCTTAGTGGTGATAGTGAGGATGGTCCTGGAGCTTATCTTGAAGCAAGTGGCTGGAGCAGCCTCAGTGAAGTTCCTGAAGGATCTGGAGGGAGTTGAGGTGGGCTTTGAGAAGGCAGGCCCACTAGATAAGGCTCTGAAGACTGGAGTAGTAGTTAGGGAGGTGGTGGTCTCCATGATGAGGTGCTTGAGGTGGGACCCCAGAGTAGTATAGCTACTGGTGAAGAGAGTGCCTATGGTAACAAAGGAGGAGACTAGGAGGAGGGTGGAGGAGATAATGGTAGAGTATAGTGATGTAGTGAATATCAGCTTCCAGATGTAGGAGGGGACCACCTTCAGGACAGGTAATGTAGATATTAGGATTTGGCTAGCAGGGAGAGAGGCCACAGGGAAGATGAGTGACTGGTCCTTAGTGTTGATGTGGGGGGTGTTTGTTTGTAAGGTGTTGAGAGTGAAAGGAAGTGAAGAGGAGGAGGAGGACTTGTTGGAGGCTCTGGAGGAGTTGAGTGGTACTGTAGAGAGGAGGGCAAAAGCCTGGAAGCTGTATGAAGAGTCAATGCATCTAGAGGTTATAGATGAAAAACATATTCATACTGACAGGAGGCGGTGGGAAAGGGCTCAAGGATGTAGGAGACAGAAGGAGCTACTGGTGAGCATGGGAGGAGGGGAGAAGTTGAAGACTGAGAGCTTAGAAAAGGCTGAGGGTGTGGAGGCAAGTGTCTGGGCTAGTAAGAGAGGTAGAGATGGAGCAGTAGACCTGGAGGAGGCTGGGAAGACACTGTGTGTAGACCCTTTTGAGGATGGTACATTTGAAGTCTGAGAACCTACCTTAGATGACACTCCCCCCTGATTAGAAGGGGTCCAGCTGTAAGGGGTCAGGCAGCAGAGGATGTGTTGATGAAAGGTGCTCAGTGGATACACTTTGGGGTTCCTGATGTGATGAAAGATGGACAGATGATGGCAGTTGGTGAGGATGAGTTGGTAGATGTCCCAGAGGAGAGGTGGGATGAGACTGTCAGTGTAGGAGCCAATACCACAATACTTGATATTGGAAGGCCAGGGATACCAGGAGGGAAAGAGGTGGGGAACCTGCTGTAGATGAGCAAGGTGATGGATAATCTTGCAGCTGAGGAGTTGGAGGAAGTAGACTTGCATGTGATGCCTGAGGAGTACTGGGCATAAATTCTGTGTGGTGATGGGGTGGTGGGGGTACTGAAGGTGGAGATACTTGCAATTTTTCTGGAGAAGGAGGGATATGAGATTGATAAGACAAGAGAGGCTGAGCTGGCAGTTATTGCTGATAAGCAAGCTACCTACTATTGGGCAGAGTATCATGAGTTGTAACTCTGGCAGAAGGCATGCCTGGAATACTATAAGGACTTCAAGAAAAGAGAGAATGAGGTAATGGCTAAACTTCTGGTTAGGTTGGAGGCACAGATAGCTGAAGAGAAGGCACTGACTGCAGAACATGACTTGGACTTGGCACAGGAGGAGTTGAATGTGGATTTGTAGAGAATGTGATTGATAAGCAACATTATTCCTTATGAACAGTACAACTAACATTTTCTCTTTGAATGTAAATGGGTTATGGGGATCTGGGCAGCATAAGAATATTTTTACTTGGCTTAAGAGATTGAAGGCTGATCTCTTTTTACTATAGGATATACAGTGTGAGAGTGAGGAGAAATGGATAGAGTGGGCTAGAGAATGGGGTAGAGCTACTGCTTAGACTAGCAAGGTAGTGATTTTGGTGAAAAAGGGTTGAGGAGATTTGGGAGGTATCAGGAGCTAGGGTGATCAATTAGTCTGGAGAGAATGGTATCAATCTGGCTGAGAATCAGTAAGGGTTGGCTCCTGCTACTACTCTGTAGTTAGGGGTGAGAGAATTGCATGGATTAGGGCTCTGCTGGAGGAGAGTGTTCTCTTGGAGGAAGGAGTAGATATTCTGGGTGGGGATTTTAATATAGTAAGAGATCTGCAGTTAGATAGGATAGATGAAGGGAGAAATATAGGTGAGAGGAGTGGTGGTCTGGATGCATGGGAGGAGGTAGAGAACCTTGGCTCTTTAGGGGATATGGGCAGAGCACAGTGGGGTGATACAAGGGTCTATATACATTGGGTGAATAGATTGGGTACAAGGATTGACTGGATTCTGATGGCTGAATATTGGGGTATAGATGTATGGAAGACTTTGGAGATAGAGTGGTGCCTGTGGTCCAATCACTAGAGACTATTAGGGCAGAGGCAGTTTGGAGGGAGTGGAGATGGACCTGGATATTAGCACCTTAACTCCTCTCTACTGGCTGAGAAGATGTTGTGGGACCCATGGGTAGAGGACATTTAGGTGAAGATAACTAGTTGGATACAGGAGGGCTCAGATGTGGGTATCTGTTAGATGAGGTTAAAGGAGGCTGTGAGGGTTTATTGGGGAGGAGCTGGTAGGGAGGCTGGGAGGCAGAGACAGAAGCAAGTTAGGTATGCTTCTAATAAGCTATTGCAATTGTAGATAGAATGGGCTAATTTGCTTTCTTTTGTAGAGGTGGAGGATTGGAGGTTAGAACAAGTGAAATTGGAGATAGTGGAGCTGCAATAGGTGTTGTGAGTAGAGGAGAAGATTTGCATGAAAGGAATAGTTGCCAGACTAAGATGGTAGGAGCTTGAGGAGGGTGAGCAGCCTACTAGATACTTGTCTAGGCTCCTCAAGGCTAGGAGGGTGCAACATCAATGGGATGGGGTCTTTGATACAGAGGGGAAAATGGTGCATAGTATGTATACAACAGATCCTGGAGATATTGAAGAAGAGATAGCAGGGTCTGTGGAGTGAGAAGAAAGGGGGTGTAGATGAAGAGGCAATTGACAATATACTGGTAGAGTGAGAGCTATTGCAAGTAGAGAGACTTGGTGACTTGATCCTTCCAGTTCAAGAGAAGGAGATCCAGAGAGTCCTTGTGGTAACTAAGCTTGGGACAGTACCTGGAGAGGATGGGCTACCTTGGGATTTTTGAAAGAAGATGGCCAAGGTCCCTAGAGTGTTAGGAGAAATGGCAGCCCTCTGTGACCATATAATTCTGAGTGGCAGATGGATTGGTGAGCAGGACTTGGGATTGGTGGCCTTATTGTACAAAGACAAAGAGAGGAGAGAGGACTGGAAGAACTAGAGACTGATTATGCTTCTGGATATGGACAGGAAGATAGTGACTAAGGTGATTGTTGCAAGGTTACAAAAAGTTGCCCAACAGGTGCTGGGTGAGGAGCAGTAGAGCTTTGTTGGGGACAGGCTTATCAGAGATAGTACTGCCTGAGTGCATGGTATTATTGAAAGGGTGCAGACTTGTGGACTGAATAGAAGACTGGTCTTTCTGGACCAGGAGAAGACCTATGACTGCATTCAGTGAGTATGACTGGGTAAGGTGCTGGATAGAATCAGTATTTCTCCACAATTTCAAGCTTCTATATTGAGTCTGCTAGAGGGCAGTAGGGCTGCGCTGATGTGTAATGGTCACCAGAGCTTGGTATTTCTCTTGGGAAGGGAAGTTCCTCAGGGAGACCCACTGTCTCCTATTCTGTATGCTCTTTCCTTAGAACCTTTGATGGATAGGGGATAGAATTTGATGGACAGTAGCAGGGCTCTCTGTATATAATATAGTGTGGAAGGTGGGGGCTTTTGCCAATAACATGGTAGTTGATCTTGGCTCAGTGGAGGATATTGCAGTACTTAAGAAGACAGTGGATTAGTATGAGGCATACTCTGGGGCAAAACTCAACTGGCGTAAGTGTGAAACAATAGTGTTGGGGAATGGGCTGGTGAGACAGAATGTTATTGGAACAATTGTCTCTATAGGAGAGATAGTGTGGTATCTGGACATCTTCCTTTCTATATATGGTTCTGTCTTACCACAAGTGTGGTGAGAGAGGAGGGTGACTATTTGGAAGGAGGCTCTTAGAGGTTGGGGAGGTTGTCACATCTCTCTAGTGGGGTGGGTGTTAATTCTGAATGTCTACTGGCTCCCCAAGCTATGGTATGTGGCCTATCACTTAGACTTCTCAGCTTGGGTGGTAAAAAGGCTAATGAAACTGGCTAGAGGTTGGATTTGGATGGGGAGGAGGTTCCAGATCAGATGGAATACTCTTGTATTGCCAGTAGTTAGGGGAGGACTGGGCCTTATAGACTTCTCTAAGAGGCTGCACTATCTGTAAGCATGGTGGTTGAAAAGAGCTATGGAACTGCAGGGAGGGGATTGGGTACCATTGATGTAGAAGATGTGGAAGATGAGACTCTCTCCTCGAGAGTCCTCAGAAGATTTGCTTTCTCTAGTGAGTCTGAATGGGAGCTGATGACTATGATACAAGGGCTTCTGGTGGAGGGTGGTAGATGGAGCACACTGAATAGGACTGTACTGATGAGGTAATAAGGGAGAGGTGCAGTAGGGTCTGACTATGTGGCAATGGGACAGATTACTTCTGGGGGGTGTTCTGATTGCTGAGTTTGATATTAGTGATAGAGTGGAATGTCAGCAGAGACTTGGCCAGAATCTTTGGCCCAGCAGTTGGCAGGGAGTGGGAATTGGTGAGGAGTGGGACTGGGCAGGAGTCTGGTCATGAAGTGCTAAGGTACAGTAGTGGCTTTCTCTCAAGTTCTGGGTGGTATAGTGGTGGATGCTATAGAGGAATATTATGCTGAATTTCTATATAGGGCATCTGGTGGAGGGTGGCTGATTAGATTGTGAGGAGTGTTATAATATAGAGCAAGTGGGGGGATTTATGCAGACTCCAGAACATTGGTTAAGAGAGTGTGAGGTTCTGGAGGACTTTTGGGTAGTGGTAGGGGGCCAGCTGGGTATGATGAGAAGGCCAGATGGTGAGAGAGGTTGCTGGGAGGATTTGAAATCTCAGTTAGTGAGTGGTGTAGACAATAGTTGGCTCACTGTAGGGTGGGTTTTAGCAGTGTAGATAGGGCTGGCTGGATATTGGCTCTTTGTTTTTGAGAAGAGATACCATATGGGTGTACAGGAGAAGTTAGTGAGGTGAGAGAGTTTGTTGGGAGATTTGCTGACTGAGTGGTGGGTTGGTTGGGGTCCCCAGGGTGGGTAACATCACTATCTAGTGGAAGAGATCTATATACAGAGTAATGGATGGGTGGAGATGGTGTTTGACAAAGTAGTCTTTCATTGAGAGGGGATAGGGAAGAGGGAGACCCCCTAGAGAGATTGGTTAGAAGGGGGCTTTGTGTTTTATTTAGAGGATAGACAAGTATATTAATAAAGAAAAAAAAAAAGAGCCAATATATATTTAAGACCACAAAAA
>RBNI01000643.1:0-28349 GCA_003990745.1 Jimgerdemannia flammicorona | reverse complement strand
AAAAAAAAAAAAAAAAAAAATAGGTACGTATTGAGAATTTATAACTCCAATAAAATGAACGATATCATGTCACTCTACCGGCACAACTGACATCGACACGCAAATCCCATCACTTACCCGCTTCCAAAAACCTCAAACCCCAACTCACCTTCCCTTCCTTCGACAGAAGTGGCCCGTCGGCTCTCCCGCCCCTCAATCCAGCGTCAAGCCTAGCCGCGTCACGAGCAAGGTCCACACGTTCGCCTCCTGCATCTCCCGCGCGTTCACGCATGCGGTGCATCTCCTCGAGCATAACTTCTTCCTGCGCGACCGAGGTCAAGTGGTCGAGCGTGCGCAGTACATGTAGGTCGATCAGTGTCAGGACGAACTCGCGGTCGGCGTCGTCCACCTCGCCGAATTCGGCTGACGAGTAGGGCGCCGAGCGGGTGTCCGTTTGGGAGAGGTGGCGCTCGAGTTCCTGATTGAGTGGAGGGGAGAGGTAAGAGAGAGGAGGGGGGCGAAATGCATGGCAAACAAAGCTGGAGGGGGGGAGTATTGTGTTTACCTCTATTTTGGCTTTTATCGCCTTCTCCCGCTGGAACTGCGCGATCTTCTGCGCCCGTGCGCTCGCGGGATCGCCGCCTTGCGTCACGGCACCATCTTTGATCCTTTCCAGACGGGTCTTATCTTCCGCGCGCAGTATGTCGTGCGTGTCGCAATTGAATAGAAATTGCTCAAAATAACTCTATGTGGGGACGATAGCACACGCAAAGATTGTGAATCAAGTTGAATCTTCGAAATTTCAAGGCGAAATCAGGTGGAGGTACATCGACAAAAAAATAGTGTACCTTTGCTGTTTTTAATATTTGCACCCGGTCCCCACCCACCAGCCTCAGTGTAAGGTCGCCCTGGTACGATTCTACGAGCAGGAACCTATCAAGTTACGAAGCATGAGCGTAAATCAAACATTACATAAAGAGCGCTGTCCACATCCAGGATATGCCTCTCTTATTACGCCAACCTCCAACCTGTTTTATTGTTATCCAGAAATCTTTCGAAGGGCAAATCCAGTACTAACCTCATGTCCGTTGTATTAATATCCTCGACGATTTCGTTCACGCTGAATAGGGCGACGCGGTGCACGAGGTCAGCGGCGGTCTCAAAATGGGCCAAAGCGGCACGCACATCGCGCTGGTAGGCCGCATCGGTTGTTGAGAGGCTCGAGGCCTCGAGCCGCGAGTGGAGCTCCTGCCCGGCGACGAACTCGCCGCGGAGGGAGAGGTCTGAAGTCGAATCTGACATGGTGTAAGTGATAATGGAAAGCCGTGTGTGCGCCTTATAAATTGATGTCACGTGTTCTTGAGGGACTGCGAAATACTTATTGAGTACAATGCAAACGTTAGGACCTTACCGATAAAGTAGAGTCCCTGGCCACTGCTATCACACTGCATATAATCAATTCGTACTCATACTGATAAGACCTGTAGATAATCGACCCAAATGTGATGCCATACACGTTAACTGCATTATTTTTCAACATCAACTCGTGCCCCCGAACACGTAATTCTTTATTTGACTTCAAAAAACTTATGCACCTATATGATCATTTCACCCTCTACGCGACATCGCGATCTCCGCGTCTCCAGGCATCATCTTCTCCATCTTGAGCTCGGCCAGATTGAATATCAGGCTCCAAACCATGATCACGAACTCTGGCAGTGCGGCAAGCCCGTACAAGTAGGCCTCTTGCGAATTGATGGCGGCCGTCGCGGGCGAGGTCACGACGACGATCTTGTACACCAACTCAATGGTGGCCATCACTGATATGCCCATGATGGTGAAAAAGTGGCGGACCCTCGGGCGTTCATTACCCAGCGACACAAAGTATCCAAAATACGCAGCCGTCAATAAAAGATGCACAATTCCGACAGCGAAGAGACCATATGTGGCGGCGTAGCGAAGGGTCTGGGCGTTGTTGAATTCCTCCAAGCTCTTGACGTCGAGCAGCTTGACGGTAGCGACAATGGACAGAATTTGGAAAAGCAACGTGGCGGCGCGGGCGATGCGGAAGAAGCGGCTTTCCCATAGGGGAGAGGCCTCGCCCCGGCGAAGGCCATGCTGGACCCACTGCGCGAGGGCACCGTACTCGGCGAAAAGGACGATAACGAAGCCAGCGGTACTGAGGATCTCGGCGACGTACACCGTCGGAGTCAGGGCGGTCGGATCGGCCTCTTGGGACCAGGCAGCGCGTGTGGCGTAGGCAATGGCCCGGATCAGGCCGAAAGTGCAGAGGTACGTGTATGGCTCAAAGCCCCTGGTTTGGATGGCACGGTAGATCATGAGAAGTTCGACAACGAAGAAGGCGATGCAAGCAACCACGGCGGGGATAAGGGAGGGGGCGGTAAGAGCGAAGGGCAAAGCCATTGTTGATTAAACTGCGTGAGCGATGTGAGTGTTATTGAAAGTTTTAATGTGGAGCAATTTGGAATGTATGTGAATTGTTTAAATGATGCTTGGATCCCGTCCCTTATAAATATCGACAATGATACTTTCATATTTTATTTAACCTTCAACTCAACTGGCTCAATTCAAAATCAAACACCTCGCGCCACCGCGTATATCGATCGCATTTGGTCAGAACGCGCCGATCTTACTGCGCTTCAACCTCCCTGGCTCAATTCACGAATCAAACACCTCGCGCCACTCGCGTATATCGATTACATTTGGTCAGAACGCGCCGATCTTACTGCGCTTCGACCTCCCGGTCAATACTCTACAAATCGAGTAATGCAAGTCACGTCCACCCAGACTGATGACTTCCTCGTATACTTATTCTTCATTAAAGAATGTTTTCTGTAGTGGTAGCCAAAAATATGAACAAGGAATGGCACCGAGCATTCTCAATGAAAATGCCAGCTTATCATTCGACCATAGAGAAAAGTTCAGCGTCGTCGCACTTGGCGAAAGCAGCCCAATAAGGTTCCTGCCCGTTCCAAAAACTCCGCTCATCTCAACCACGTGCGCCAAGAATGTGACTACTGTAATAACAATAGCTCCGACAGTACGGGGGAGGCACATCCGAAGCCAGCAATGATTGAACCTTTACTGGTAATGGCCCGTTGCCATGACATTGTGCGATTGGCTATACCTCTAAGCGGTTAGCCTCGCTAAAAAGTGATGACAATAGGGTCATATTGTGAGCGCAAGCCCATGCGTTCTAAACGAAGCCCAATTCCAAAATTGAAGACCTCCAGGTCGACAGAGAATGTCGTTGAGAATTCTGATGTCAGACACCCTTGTATATTAGTTCCATTATTTTCATTTACCAATTTTATTTGTATGCACAAATTAACCCAAAAATGCGTTGTTTACCAAAACTGTGAAGGCGCCGAATTTCCCCGTACCCCGCAAATTCCATTCCGCGATAGATCAGACCCAGCAACACGCGGACGCCTTTCATTTGGCGTTCGTGACCAATTAAAGTCATGTGAGTTGCGGTGTACATCCGAGGTGGCAAGTCTATAATCGACCTACGTTACACAAGGCGGAAAGCCATCACATAGAAAATTATAATAGGTCTAATAAATAATTAGAATAAGGTCTGATATAGCTAGCAACTCAGGACCATCACCCAAAAATGAGTTTTTTCTTCAATAAAATATTAAAATATATAAAAAAAGGTTTCACAGATTTATAGCTAAATAGTTTTCCTACAATGCAATAAAGCTATTTTTGAAAAAATGTTTGTGTAAGTGAGAGTAATATCGCCCGTCAGTATAGACTTTAGTGCACCATACGCTAATTAAATAGAGGGGTTGGATCAATTTGATGCCAGGGTGTGTGATCACATTTTTCAAATCCAAAATACAATTGACACAGGCGTATCAGGTATCGTATATACTCATTAGAAAACATGGTAGTGCACTAGATGATGGTACTTACATCCTGTTGACGTCACTAAAAACACGGGAATACCTTGCAAGGTTCAGGACGCCCGTTTTGCTTATGGAAAAATGCAGATTGTTGACGACTCAAACTGATATCACGCCCCTTAGGTCATGAGGGCTTACTGTTTGCCAATATTATCTCCTTGTCTTAGGCAGCACTCCCGGTGAGGGTTTTCATATGCACACATTCTTATATATACAACCATTTCCCAACGAGGTCTCATTTCATGAATACGAATGCTGCGGACGTAATTGATTGCTTAAGCCTATGTAATTTCGTCCTACTGGTCTACTTCTCAGAGTGCAGTGCAGTTCTGCGCGTAACCCTTCCATTATGTCATCCTTCGTGCAATCCGAATAGTTGTAATGTTTATCGGCATTGAATTATCCGAACATGAAGCGGGATTTTAGGCCTTGAGATTTTGATACATTATTATTTATATTGGCTCATCTTACTAAATAAACACAACCGGGATCTCAATCGGATCGAGTCGTCATGACAAATGCAACTGTTGTTGTCACGATGCTTCGTGGAAGGTCAGGATACATTAGCACGTGACCATTTTTTACTTATAAGGCGGGTCCGGAAATCTGCTCTTTCCAAAGCGAGTGTTCCAATTCACAAGTAAATACTGTTTCCCAGCCGAAAGTAAACGAGGAATTGGCGCTTTTGAGAACAGAGGGAGGCCATGATGATTCCACGTACGCTAGTAGAGGTTCAATTTCATGAAATGCTAAATGCTATTGCGTGGTGGAGTTCCACATAAAACTGTATGGCAATGCATTCGGACATTTGTCCCATGTTTCATGTTTCATGAAGAACCCCATTCGAGTCAGCCATGTGCTGGATTCTTATTATTATTCCCATCCTTATTTATTTTTTTATTTTATTTTTTTATATACACTAATTCCCACATGGCGGCAATTCGGTTGATCGGACGATCGATCTAAAGCCTGTGAGTATGAAGCTTATACAGTAGAGTACGCTTGATAGTGAGATGGTTCACAGGCCACGCCACGAGGTCGTTCCTTCTTTGGCGGATCCGTACCTCACACTGCATTTGGGATTTATAAGATGCCCCTGTTCCAGGTAGCTGCATACGCTTGGCATTTTAAATGTCAGACGACCTCTGCCAAATCCTGCTGAGATCTGGAATGCATGCCACTTAGATCTTGGGATTACTCGCACGATCAGACTGTGCCGTTTTGTGCTAATTCAAGCGATTTCGAGTCCCAGCTAAGAGATATTAGACGTTTGTTGATGCCACTAAAGTTTCTCGTTTGTCCGACCACGCCAAGTAATGTTACACAGCCAGCCATCACGTGGGTTCCCATCGATTTAACTTTGGATCATCACCTGGCTACCAAGACCCATCATAATCTTCGAGGAATCTAACACCCGCATGGCGACGAACTACCGCGACGTCCAGCAAACCTGGAATCCGTCCAAGACAACAGAGCGCACGCCGGTGGCGTGCACGCGGTGCCGGCGCAAGCAGGTCAAGTGCGATGGGGCGGCCCCCCGGTGCCGGCGGTGCGAGTTCTCTGACGAGGACTGCGTGTACGTGAAAGCCTCGAGATTGCAGCCGGACCCGACAAAAACAGCGGAAGCCGAGATGAGGAAGGCGCAGACTATGGAGCGGAAACACGAGAAGCTGCTAAACGAGGTGAAGAGCGTCGAGAGGCAGATGGAGAGGATGAGGGAGGAAATCGATTCGTTAACGTTTATCACCCCCAAGGTCGAGCCGGAGCTCGAAATGCAGCGCGACGGCTCCCCATCTTCGGACGTAAGCATCCCGCCACTCAGAGGGTCTGGAAGTCCCGAGCAGGCGGTTCCAGACTCTCCTGATTCATGCGCTTTCCCCGGATCTCAAGGAGTGCCTGAGCCATTTTTCGTTGAGCAGAGCAATTGGACGACGGACGTCAAGCCATTGCGACAGCGCAAACGGCGACAGGTCGTTGCGAATTGCGCTGGGTATTCCATATATCTAGAGAACCCACGACAAGAAGGGGATGTGGATTCCGAAGAGAATGACAACGGCTCGGGCCTGCAGGTGTCGCACCTCAGGAACAACAATTACGCGGTGAAGTCGTCGGGGTGGACGTTCACGATAACTGGCCACGGCGTACGAATCCAGACGGATATCCAGAACGTACGGCAACTTCAGGAATTCCTCTCGGCGTCGTTCCCGCAGCTCCCGAAGACGCCGTCGGAGCAGCGGCGGGGCTATAATACGACGGCGCGGATTATGTGGAGCAACCATACGACAAAATCTGTTAGGGGGATGCTCGAGAACGAGTACGATTCCGACGTGGCGCTGCACAGCCGCGAGCACGAGCTGTTGGCGTACACGCGCGTACACGAGCGTGAGATCATGCATTTCATCTTCAGGACGTGGCTCGGGCGCGACTCGGACAACCCAATCAAGAGCAAGTACCCGTGCAAGCTGATCTACATGGAGAACTACGCGGGCAAGCGGAAGATGTCGCTCGACTTCCAGACGCTGCTCTACTCACTCGGCTGCACCGTCGCCCAGCACGCATTCACTTACCACGAGTTCCCGTGTCCCAATCCCCTCCCTGCCGGCGTGACGAGAGCGCGGATGGGAAAATTTGTCAGCCAGTACTTCTACCCGCGGATGAAAGACGCCGTGTTCACGCTTATGGAGGACCCCAAGCCAGAGTCCTTCACCATGATCGCTCTGCTCAACATCATCTACCACTTCTTCCGCACCGCCGAATTCCACCTTGTCTCGATCTACCTTAGCATGGCCGTCCGCATCGCCATCCTTGCCGACTACGAGAGCAACGCTACGACGGCTGCGAGCCGCATCCACGGATGCATCATATGGAGCTACCTCATCGGCTACGACGAGAGCCTCGCCTCTAACGACTTTCCGCCCGTCATCCCTGACCACGAGCACAGGCTCGACAAGATCTCCCGCGCCGTCATGAGGGAATCCGCCACGCTCAACCACGACGAGCAACAAAACGTCGCCTATATTCGCCAGTCCATCATCATGCGCGACATCTTCGACACCTTTTATCGCGACGAAATCTCCCAACCCGATCCCTCGGACCGTAGGCGTCTCGAGAACGCATGGACAGAGTGGTGGAACTCCCTCCCGTCATCCCTGCGTCCTGAAACCATCCACTGTTCCATGAGCGTCGCGTCTATCATGACCGCAAAGCAGATGACCATGATCCGCGAGATCGGGGTCATGGATGTGAACGTGCCGTTCGTCAATTACCGCGGCGATGCCTTGTCCAACTCGGACTCGGGCCCAATCCCGCTGGCCCTCCACGCCACCCGCGTGAGTGCATCATGCGCGGTGAAGATCACGAAGCTAATCCTGGCCATGCACCGACATCCCAGCTGCCGGTTTCCGCTGTTCGAGCTCAGGCGCGCGTGCGAGGTGCATGTGATCAACATCGCGTCCTCGGATTCAGCGCTGGCAGGGCCGGCGCGCGCGTGCGTCGCACTATCATGGAAGATATTGAGGAGTCTCGAAGGCGAAGTTAAGCCCGCGGAGTTTGTCGGCTGGCTGCACGAGGTGATGGTGGAAAATGGCGTGAATGTCGAGGAGGCTGAGGTTGTCGAGAGGGAGGTCGTGGAGGAGGGGGATGGTAACGAGCCGGAGAAGAGCGAGTGTGATTGGTGGGATTGGGATCAGCCATATGAGTTTTGGGATCGAATCGGGAGGAGGGGTTCGCTGAGGCGGTGAGATGGGGGAACTTTTTTATATATTTTATCTACTGTAAATACTTGTAAAAACTAGATTATAAGAGACAGCGCTTGCCACAAACGGAGCAAAGAGAGTATAGCACACCAGTGGTCTAATTTAGTTCATTTAATCTTACAGAAACACCATCGCATCGTTTGTTAATATTGGATCTGGATTTTCCCACACACTGACAACAGAAGAGGATGGTGACCTTTTATCGATGGCTTTTAATCTGAAACCCCATGATCGACCATGGTTAAGCTTTTTTTGTTTAAAAATATTATCTCATTCCGCTCTCCGATTCGGCTTTCCAAACCGTTCTGTTAAAGTATATATGCCTGAGGAAAAGAGCCAATTCTCTCGGAACGAGAAATTGGGAATTACGCAAGGCAACCAAACTGGATATTATCAGACGCGAACAAAACGTTTATTCACAAAGCCAAGATCGGCAAAGCGGGAAGTCTTCCCGCATGAAACCAGTGATCCGCACCTTGTGGTGGCACTGGAGGTTAGCCTACGGAAATGTCGGAATCCTGCTAAAGTTATCTTTCCACATCATTGGTTGTTGTTAATGTAATGGCTATAAATCGAGCCTTCGTCAGTTGGCAACAATCCCATAGATATGAGCAATCCTTCAAGGCGTTGATTCATAAGCTTGGGAGGGGGGTATGCTCGTCAGATGACTATTTGTTGCAGTATCTTGGCCGTCTGCCATCGATTTCAAGAATCGAGCGGGAACATGTAGGCTGCCTCTCCATTTCTCACTTCCCTCCCGAGACCAGTGTTCGTTCATATTTGCTGGGATCGATTGTGGAAGTTAGGCTTGCGAATTGAGTCCAATCAACCTTGACTTTTGAATCTATCTACACGAATCAAGCACATGAGCCTTCGAAATCGTAGACATCACTCGAATTCGGTATGTTGTGTTCAGGACACACGCGGTTCAAGCTAATTGAAACGCTGAGGATAGGGCAATAATTTCCGCGGCGGGAAGTTTTTCGCGAGGGAGCTATGCCCGTAAGCGGAAATAGAGGACGGATGAATCGGACATTGGGCAAGGCGTTTATGGAGTGGTGACGACACTCGGGACGCCATATGAAATCTGTGCGACACCAAAGAGTCACGTTGCGTTGAAACGTGCCTAGAAGAGAGACTTTTCATTCTTTTCTTGCTCGATATCAAAAAGAGTTATATTTGCTATCTATACACCCCACAAGCCGAGACACACGTCTTCAGTCCCTACCACCTTCCCGCCTTTCCCCCTTCTTCACACCGACCACCTTTCTCCAACTTCCCCAGCTTCCACTCCTTTCCTCCTCCCCCCCCACACGCAACCACCCAACCCACCCACCCAGCAACCATGTCCGTCCTGCTCGACTGGATCTCGCAAGGTTACAAGGTTTACAGCGAGCTGAACCCGGCCACTCTCTCCGGCGCCATCGACATTGTCGTCGTCGAGCAGAGCACCGGGGAGTTGGCCTGCTCGCCATTCCACGTGCGATTCGGAAAGCTGTCTACCCTGCTGCCGCAGGAAAAGAAGGTGGGTCCTCGCGATTTGGAGTCGTGTCCGCCGGGAAAAGGGTACTTTATTGTGATGGACGTGGGGTGTAAGTATGACCCGACCCAATCCTCCTTACTCCGAAATCCTTTTGTTGCTCGTCTCTTCATTAATGACGCAGGTCGAGATCCAGGTTAATGGCGAGCATATCGACTTCCCTATGAAGCTCGGGGACGCCGGTGAGGCGTTCTTTGTCTTTGAGACCGAGCAGGAGGTGCCCGAAGAGTTCCAAACCTCGCCGCTCGCCGGGCCGATGTCAGACAATGATGCGGAGGAAGGGGTAGGTGTGAATGGATTGGGATTTTTGAGGTGGCTGGGAGAACTTAGTTGGAATGGAGAAGGCCTTTTTACTGTAATTGCTTGGCATAGATTTTAAAGAGCATACTCTTGCATCAGGATCAATCTAATTATATTATTTAAAAGGAACCTACGTATCTCGATCTCGGCCCTCCGGATAGCACGGACGGTCATAAAGAGGATGGTAAGAAACAATCGTCTATCTTCTCTGGTCTTAATATTTAGGGTCACGTTTCTGTAGCCACCTCAAAAAACAAAATAAAATAAAATAACAGATAGCTAACCACACCCTTCTCCATCATCAATAACCCAACAGACGCTGGCTACGTCAGTGCGCACAGCGCACACGGTCCCTTTGAGAGTGAGAGCGACGAGGAGACCAGTGCCGCCGCCGCAAGTAAAAAGGCGTACCGGCGCTCGTCCCCGCCGGACGGCGGGGTTCCGCCTACGATCGGGTCGCCCAAGATCATCGTCGAGGAGCAGGTCGAGGAGACGGTGACGCGCCACGTGGACGGGTACTTCCCCGCCGTGCTGGACGTGGCGGAGAATGAGGGCATGGTGGAGGAGTCGGCAGAGAAGGAGACTGTAGTGGAGGATACCAAAGTACTTATGGAAGGGATTATAGCGATTGACCTGAACGCGGTTCCAGCACAGGAGGCGGAGGAGCCGAAGCACAAGATGGCCACGGAATCCGAGGCGATGGTGCTGGTCGCAGATCCCAAGCCTGAGAGCGAGAGGGAGACGACGCACACGAGCACTGAGCAACGCGCGCGGGTTCTCGAAGATGGGTCGACGGAAGTGGAGCGCGTTGTCACGACAGAGACATCCTCGAACGCCAACGTTATGCGCAGCACCACCACTATCAACAGCGAAACCTTTGTCATCCGTCCCGCCGGCGGTAAAACCACCTCAGGCCTGCTCGAAGTCACACATCTCAAACGGAACGAGGAGGGTGTGAGTGCTGAGCGCGTCGAGGCTGCCGCGGCGGATCCGAAGGCCGCCGGGGACGATCATATCGTGCTTGATATGGCTGGGTACAAGACCGAGGGGGCTGATGATGTCCGCCGCCGTGCCGAGTCTATGGCCGAGGCCAGGGTCGACGTGTTCGAGCAGCTCCAGCAGCAACAGCAGACATCATCGGTGCCCGATCTTGGCCGTCTGCATACCGTCCACCACCACCACGACGACGATGACGACGACACGCTCTCCGTCAAGTCCGCCCCACTACCTGATCACGACACGCGCACGCCCGCTATGCTCCCGATCGCCATGCCCAAGAATGCCTCTACGCCCAATGTCGCCGCGCAATCCGAGGACGGGTTCGATTGGGATGATAACCAAGGCCCGTTCTCGGATACGGAGGTCGACCGTGGGCCGGGGTTGGAGCGCGGAAAGTTCTCGAGGACGAGCCCATTAAGCGATACGGAGATGGAATATGAGCCGCAGTCGGGGAGCGGAAAGAAGGATAAGGCAGAATGGTCATGGGGGTGGGGCGCGTTGCCCGTAAAGAAAGATAAGGACGGGATGGGGGACGTGAAGAAAGATAGGGAGAGGGAGAGGGAGAAGGAGGAGGAGAGGAGGAGAGAGAAGGAGAAGGAGGGGAAGACCACATTCTTGATCGAGATGAGTTTGTGTGGCGCAGCAGAGTTTGGAGCTGATGAGGTAGGTTGCGTTTTTTGGAGGAGGAATGGAGAGGAGGGATTGTGGTGGCGCAAGCGTACAGTCGATTGAATACGAATTTTTGACAAGTATCGTCCTTCGTTTCGGGGAATGTGGAAACCCAACTCTCTAGAAAAAGAACGAGGAACTGTTCAAGAGCCAGCAGCTTACGTACGAGGCTTTCGTCGAGAACCCCAACGTGCTCAACGACCAAAATCTAATCTTCAAGTACCAGAATAGGTGCGTACGCACATGGACGTCTTACCTCGCTTCAACCATACCTATTTTGTCGCCCTAATTCCGATCCCCTTCCCCACCAGATACTACAACTGGGCATTAGCTGGCCCGCTCTTCACTTCGCTTCTCCTGCACCCAAAACCACACGATGACGCCACCCTGATTCCGCTTTCGTCCACTAACGGGTCCTCCAACCTAGCACAGGCCAACGCCGCGGCGGCCGCAGCCGCGGCAAAGGCCGAGGCCGACAGGCGCAAGTCGTATAGCTTGAGCAGGAGTATAGGGAGGCTGTTCACGTGGTCGTCGACCACATCGTCGTCCACGGAGCAGCGCGTTGGAGAGCAGAGCGAGGTGATTGAGAAGGAGAAGGAGGGCGATGTCGTTGGACAGGTGGGTGTTAGATGAGTTTGGTGGAGAGCTCTGTGGGGAGTTGGGTTTTGTCGGCGCGCTTTGGCGTTGTCCGATGGGGTTTTTGTGGGTTGAGGACATTCGTTTCATGCGTGACTACTTTCGCAATCATAGCAAGTGGAAACCACCACTACCACAACCACAACGACTACGTCGCTCGGCGTCGAGCAGCTTGCGCCAGATGAAATGATCCCGGGAACCCCCACGGAAGCCATGCCACCGTCCAAGAACTACGCTAAGACATTGAGGCTGACATCCGATCAACTGGTGAGTGTGCATGTTTCGTTATACACTTTTTGATTAACCTCGGATTTCTGCTTCGGATAGGCCACCCCACCTAACCCACCTTTGAATAATACCCGCCCGCCTACAGAAACGTTTGAACCTCAAAAAGGGCGTCAACACTGTTTCCTTCAGCGTGAGCAGCTCCTTCTCTCGCCAGAACGCTATTTGCGTCTCCAAGATTTTCTTTTGGGACCATACCACCCAGATCGTCATCTCCGACATTGACGGCACCATTACCAAGTCCGATGCACTCGGTCACCTTTTCACCATCGTCGGCAAGGACTGGACCCACAGCGGTGTCGCCAAGCTCTACACCGACATTCACAATAATGGGTACCAGATGCTGTACCTCACGAGTCGGGCCATCGGGCAGGCAGATTATACGAGGAATTACATGAAGAATGTTAATCAGAATCACTATCAGTTGCCCGATGGTCCCGTGATTATGTCTCCTGACAGACTGCTAACTGCGTTTCATCGGTAGGTTGGAGAGTGCCTAAGAGAGAGCTGAGGAGGTGATGCTTGGGGTTTAGTTGCGTGTGGTCAATTATGTGCTGTGACCACCGTATTAAGATGAGTTTTGGTCGTTTTTTCTCATCCGCAGCGAGGTCATTGCGCGCAAGCCCGAGATCTTTAAGATGGCATGTCTTCGGGACGTGCAGCGGTTATTTGACGATCACAACCCGTTCTACGCTGGGTTCGGCAATCGCATCACGGTATATATCATGTGTTTGTCAATCGTCATTGCGAAATTATGGAAAGTTGCTGATGACATCACCCGTTGGATCTGTAGGATGCCCTCTCGTACCGCAGCGTGAACGTGCCGATCTCGCGCATCTTCACAATCGACTCGAATGGCGAGTTGAAGCTGGAGCTGCTATCGGGCTACAAGTCGTCCTACCTACATCTCAACGACTTGGTCGACCAGATCTTCCCACCCATCAACAAAAAACTGGTCGAGGAGTACAACGACTGGAACTTCTGGAAGGCGCCGCTGCCCGAGTTCGACCTTCCTGAACTCCCACCACCGCCCAAGACTCCTCCACCAAGGTCCCCGCCGCTCTCCTCCTCCCCGCCGCTCCCATCCCGCGCCTCTATTTCAGATCTCAAGCTCTCCTCCTCCAAGAGCACGCCCTCATCGAGCACGTCACCCTCGCCTGCGCCCTCCACAGGTGGAAGATCGAGGCGGCTGTTCTTTTCGTCGTTCGACCCGGCTAAGGAAGGGACCGAATCACCGTCACTCAGCACATCCAGCACGATGCCCATGGAGACTACGTCGCCCCTGCAGTCGGACGACGAGGGCCTGGCGGCCCCCTCGCGCAGGTCCATAACTGATGACGTAGGCCTGGAAGGGTCGCATGCGATTCCGATCCGGAGACAGGGCGGGCGCTCGAGGGAAGTGCCGCCAAGGCCGGCGTCGCCGAGCTCGTTGACGGAGGAAGTGGTTGAGGCCGTAAAGGGTATGGTCGGGATGGTGGCGGGAAGGGAGGTGTCCAGGACGCCGTCGCCGCCGGCGCCGGAGATTGGGGACAGGATTGAGGAGGGGGAGAGATCTGATGATGAGAACTATGAGGGCGAGGATGAGGAGGGGGATTCTGATAAGTATGAGGAGGAGGGGGATTCTGATAAGTATGAGGAGGAGGTGGATGTTATACCAGATATCGATAATGTGCCGTATTTGTAAAGGATGGATGTGGGAAGGGAAGACAATGCGGCTGGGTTGGTGTAATTGGTCGGGGTTGGTAGGGTCATTTTTCGCGACTAGCAAACTATCTACGTATTTGTAATTATACCAAACCGATTGCCACAATTAGAGGCCTTATCACATGTGAACACAGTGACGTCGGTGCACGGCGCACACACCCCATTTCCCCTCCTCGTGTGTCCCCGTGTTCCCCGTGTGCCAGCAACTCCTGAAAGCAACAAGTCATGGCCGGCTTAAGAAGTACGCTTTGAGAAACGGCAGCTGACCACAGTACAAAATACTCAACTGTTACGCTGACTTGTTTCCACCCCCATCCCACACATACAACCTCATGGCCGACAAATCACTTGTAGCGTACGTGCCTGCTTTTTCCGCGGGAAAGGGAACTTTTTTTTTTTTTTTAAATTTGAGATGCGAAAGCTGACAGATCGTTATTTTCGTCCCTTTTTGTGGGAATGCACACAGTATCATTGCCTTGGCGCTCGTCCTTGCCGCGGGATTCCTGTTGGTTATTCTGTCGTGCGCTCTTTACCAGTAAGCTTGTGTATTTTTCTTTTTTTTTCCCTGCAACCATTTGGGGGGCCTGTAGAAAATGACCTTGTCTTGAAAACCGAATATTGGAAACTTATTTAGCTACCCGTATCGACCCCTTCCCTCCCCCCCCCTTCCCCTCATTTTGTCTATTTCAGTAACTGGTGGCCCTTGTTCGTTGGTAAGCGGGATTATTCATCTGTTTTATGTGGTTGGCTTTTCGAGCGAGACGGCGCAGTTTGGGAACCAAGGAGGTTGGATCTAATCTCCGCTCCGTGTATAACTGATTTCTCGCTTGATTTGATTTTTTCCACTAAAATAATAATAATAATAATAATAATAAAAGTTGCCACGTACGTCCTGGCGCCACTACCCAACGCCCTGTGCGCCAAATGCGCGGGCGGAGACGACATTATGTCTGATCATTATAGGTGAGTGAGGTGAGACATATATATCGATCGGCTTCCAGTAATGTGAACTTGGGAAACGAGAAGTTGATCGATGAATGAGGCTGACGACCAGTACCTTTTTTTCTCTTTGTGGTATCCAGCTTCCCCGTGGATATGGGCCATTTCTTAACCGGCATCTTCTTCATCACGGGGCTCTGTATGTATATGCTCAAATTTTGTTTGCGGTTCGCGTGATTATGTGCTGTAGTGGCGTAGGACCTTGGAGGGGGCATGGCATGGATGGATACAAGAGAACGTGCTGGAAAGGTCAACCTCAGCACACCATAACTTTCATAACCACTATCACTTCTCTTACCCTGTGTCCTTTCCTCCACATTGAATTCTAAGGCCTCCCGTTCGTCCTTGCCCACGCCGCTGTGGTATGCATTCGAAATTCTCATTGGAATCGCGCCGTTGTCATCCTTTTTTTTTTTTTCTCTCTTCTCTTCCTCCCCTCTTCCAAACAACCTTCGTCCAAACATCTTTCTTATCCATACTTCAATCGTGACCCTGGAACAGATAACGGTTCCCGCGATGATCATGAGCATTATGGGTGGGATCCTCGTCTACTCTACAAGTAAGTGTTGCTTTTTTTATGTTTAGTTTTGTAGGAGGCTCGGAGTAATGGATTTCGGGATAACGGTGATATAAGAAGAAACATCGGTGCTTTCGAAATAGGTTTTGCCAATGTTCCTCGATTTTCTCTCACATATTCGTTTCCTCCTTCTCTCCATCCTCCCATGCAGTTATTGCGTACTCGCACTTCTTCGCGACCGAGGGCGACGAATTCTAATCGCGGGTCATTTCAAGCAATCCACCTCCTAGCTTGGATTGAAGCGAGGCCACCGAGGGTTTCAGGGCTGGATTCGTCCGGCGAAGGGAGCCCCGTCCGCATAATTTACGCACTTGTATCTTTTTCCATCGTTCGAATTTTTGGTTGGCACCACCCTTCCCACGAGCCCCGCAATGATCATTGCCCATCGGATTTTCTAATAAATTGGGAAGATTCCTATCCCCGTGCGTATCGTATCGTATGGCCTCGTTTGCAGTTGCATTCGCTACCTGACAGCCAGCCGCTGCTCGTCGCTGATCAAGCCATCTCGCTTCAGAACGGTGTGTGGTTTCAGAACGGTGTGTGGTTTCAGAACGGTGTGTGGTTTGTGATGAGGAAGTGGCCAAAACGGGAAAAGTCTCAGCGTGCAATGCGTACTGCGGCAGTCACACCTTGTGTCACATGACAGTGTTTTTGCACGACGACTGTTATAAGTTGCTGAGCCACAAACACCCCTTTCTCTCTCTAATGCTTCGAAGCCATGGACACACTACCGCTTCCACTCCTCTCCGACATCTTTGTCCTCGCCCAAAATGCCGAAGCATTTTCTCAGACATGTCGCCTCCTGCGGGATGTCTCTTTTGACTCCCTAAGCCGCGCCAAGTACTTATTGGTACGTTATGGGCCCTATCTGAGCCTTCCCATGGCCGCCCTCCGTCATCCCGAAATCCTGACCCGTCCCGTGTCCCGCGCCCTCATCGCCAACGGCGCCATTGTCTCTCGCCACTTCGCTCAGCGCCTCCTGCGCCACCACGACGGCGGCTACCGTCCTATGCATGTCAGCGCCTCCACCATCACCTACGTCCTCGACAACGCCATCAACACCTACGGTGATTTCTCGGCGCCTGACGACGACCGCAAAAACCTTGCAGACATCTTCTGCCTCATTATGAACAGCGAGGACACGGATAGGGAGCGCCTCGCGACCCTCACAGATCACCTGGACGCTGTCTTGGAGAGCTCCTCCTTCTACCCGATCCCCGAAATCGTCTATTACGCCGACTCGGTGGACGTGCGCAACGGCCACTTTTACAAGTCATATCCGTACGAGGCTGTCCTCCTCCTCCTCGTCACCTATGCCCTCCCTTATTTAACGCGCATTGTCCGCGCGGGCTACCACCTCCGGCACGAGAACGTCCAGCGCTTCTTCTCGCAGTTCTGCCTCGCTGCGTCCGTCTTCCGTCACTCTTCTTCCCGCGCCTCTGCCCTCCTTACCATCGCCCTCCAGCGCTTAATCGACCTCCGCGTCATCAGCCCGACAGAGGACGACATCCACCAGCTCATCGTCCACGATATGCGCCAGGAGTCCGTCCACGTCGCCGGCACCCTTGGCCATCTTCGCTTCAGCTTCCCTGTCAAGCCCATCTTCGAGCGTGTCGTCCTCGAGATCATTTCCGATCCGCAGTTTATGTCGTGGGAGAAGGGGTTCCGTCGTCTCTACGAGACCATGCCGTGCCCGAACGTCATGGCGCGCGCCTTGCTTGTCCGGTTCGCAGACGCTGCCAAGCTCGTCGTCCCACCCGACGGTGAGAAGGGGAAGATGCCTGTTTTGAGAAGGCGAGCGGACGTGGATTTCGGGTTCGGGTTGACACGGGAGTTTGCTATGCTTGTGCTACACGAGCTCGGGGCCAAGCACCCGGCCACTAGGGTTGTGTTCGCGAAGTTGATACTCGGGATCGTGGCGGCCGGCGGCGAGGATTACGATCCGTACGGGGATAAACTTGGCGAGAGGTTGAGGTTGATGACAGATATGATGGACGGCGGATTGAAGCTGAGCAAAAGGCATTTGAAGTGGTTTGTGTTCGCGTCGAATGGAAACTCGTTGAGGGAGTTTTTGACGAAGGTCGGAGATAAGATCGAGATTGTGGTCGATGAGGAGGATGCGGCTAGTGTGGAGAACAAGGAGAGTACGGAATCGGAGGCGGAGGCAGGGATGTTGGGTGAGAAAACAATGCACGCGGAGTTTGTGTTCTCGGTCGCGAGTGATAGGCCGCTCGTCGAGCAGGAGGGCGGAATTGTCGTTGGTGAGGTTGAAGGATCCGAAGGAACACCGCAACAGCAACAGCAGACCACGTCCGTCCCCGCGTCACCAATCTACTCCTGCACTTCCACCATATCATCGATTTCGGTCGCTACACAAACCCCCTCACCTCCCACCACCCTCAAGACCCGCCCTTTAAACGGCGTTCTCGCCGAGATCCTGACCGAAGAGCGCGACCGCCAACGGTACCTGGCGTCCAAAGATCCGTCGCGCCGCGGAGAGAGGCGCAGGCTGCTCGTCGCGCGCGATGCGAGCAAAAACCCGCTGATCGAGGAGCTGAGCGTATATCTGGCGGGGAAGAACGGGCCAACAAAGTTGACGCTTGTGGAAGAAGAGGAAAAGGGGAAGGAGGTCGTCAAGATCGGAGAGGAGGATACGGTTGTCGCGATGCCAGAGGGGATGATGTATTCGGATGCCTTGACGGAGATCTTGGCGGAGGAGGAGGGGGAAGCGGCGTTCATTGAGACGAAGGGGAAGGGAAAAGCGGTTGAGGACGTGCCGAGAGAGTCGGCGGCGGTTGTTGGGGAGAAGCGGGTTGAGGCTCACGCGCTTTGTGAGAGCGACGACGACGGCGACGAGGACGAATACTTTGAGGCGTCGGAGTGGTTGGTGCTTTGAGGCGCAACAGGCAGTCTGATCTAGATGAGTGGATGTTGTGGATGTGCGGACAATGTGCTTGGGTGGTTGGTGTATATTAATTAGTACATGGCGTGCATATAGGGGTCGGATGGTTTGTATGTAACATTTCTTTTCTTCTTTAAATTGCATTTTGGGCACGTCTTCCGCTTCTTTCCATACGTACATACAATATACATACTGGCTGCATGGAAATAAATGGGTAAAACGAACACAACACCTTGTTGCGGCTCCGATCTGGGGTTGGCCTGAAACGGTTGCACGTGCCGACCCACGATCACGTGCATCGGAAGGGTTCTGGTGGCCTCTTTTTTTTTATCGTACTACTTCACCACCCCGTTCTTCATCAATGGCCGACATAGAGCGCATCAAGAACCTTCTCGGCACCCACGCCGACTTCCCCAAGAAGGTCTGCACCCCGCCCCTATCCTCCTCGTCGCCTATGCGTTCGTCCGGTTGTATCGGTCGGCGGTCGTGCGACGAGCGGTCTTCTTACCACGACACTGTCGTCCTCTACAGGGCATCGTCTTCAAGGACATATTCCCCGTCTTCCAGGACTCGACTGCCGTCGAGGCCCTCATCACCAACTTTGTCTACCACGTCAGCTCCACCCACACCGAGAAGGTCGATGTCGTCGTCGGTATGTATTGAGGAGGGTCCGAATTTGTTTCGGTATTTGACATCCGACTTGAATCGTTCCGATCCTCGAATCGACGTGCTCCACCCACTTCATCGTGCCATGAATCGGGTTGGACATCATACTCATCCCCTCCCCAATCAACTTGCACAGGTCTTGACGCTCGCGGCTTCCTCTTCGGCCCGCTGATCGCGCTCCGCCTCGGCGCGGCATTTGTCCCTGTCCGTAAGCAGGGCAAGCTTCCCGGGGAGACCGTCAGCACCGTCTACGCCAAGGAGTATGGAGAGGTGGGTTTTGTTGGGTAGAGAAGCAGGTTTTCGCCGTTTTCGGAGCCGTGTGGGTGGGTGAGGATTATGCCTTGGGTTGCGGTTATCGAGATGAGCCGATTGCGTCAGTTCCATCACCATCATATTGCTAACGGTGAACACCGCGTCTTGACCCGCAGGACATCTTCGAGCTTCAGAAGAGCGCCATCAAGGCCGGTCAGCGTGCCATTATCGTCGACGACCTGATTGCGACGGGCGGGAGCGCCAAGGCGGCCGGTACGTGGATCCTTCCTTAACACTTGTGTATATTTTTGGAACCCAATAAAATCGAGACGCTAAATCCAATACCACCTTTCTTTTAATCCAATCCATGTCTCCCCATCAGGCGAGCTCGTCCGCAAGGCCGGCGGCAAGACGGTTGAGTACCTGTTCGTGATGGAGCTGTCGTTCCTTAACGGCGCCGCGAAGCTCGACGCGCCGTCCTACTCGCTCGTCAAGCTAGATGATTAGGGGTGCGCGCTAAAATGGTATATGATACGTTAGGCGTGTCTTCCGAAAATGAAAAATAAAAATAAAAGGCACATGATAATATAGCGATGTCTATGTATTTATACTAAATAGCCTTGCGAAGCTCCGGGCGATGTTGCTTAAATTCCCTAAATCTTGCGAAACTCGTTATTAGGTTGATGTGTGGGTATACAATGTTAGGTTTACTGCCATGGGATTCCATAGCTTTTAACCAAAAATCCGGGGAAAAGAGCGGGTTGCGCAGACGAAAGTTGCTGGTGTGGAGAACACGGGGCAGAGCTCAGATGACAACGCTGGGGTGCGTTGGCTTAGGTTGGCTTTGGGGGGGGGGGAGGGAAGGCGACTTTCAAAATGATGCTTGAGCTGGTAACATCGTGGCTGGAAGATTTATTGTCGCAATTGCTGTCATAATCGCATCGGATGCTTGCAGACAAACACTACATTCCTTCGCACCACAAAACTAATCCGTTGATCTACTCCCACCACACTCACCAACCCAGTCTACCCTCTTGGCACAGAACAGATATCATGGTCCCCGTGAACTCCACCAGCTCACGCGCGCTTCCTGGCCAGGACGAGCCAGCGGCCTAGCACGCCACAGCGAAGCAAGCGCGCCGTCCAGAGAAGGTGGAGGTGATGGTGACGGTAGATGGCGTCGCCGTGGATCTGTCTGTGGTGGACAGTATTAACTTTCGACTCGATAAGAAAAAAGAGCAGCATTCCAATTTCAGCGGCGAAGATAAGCCGCAACATCCCAACCAAACCGCACACCATCACCTACCGCACGATTCTCTCCTCCGCCGTCCACCTATACGCCCATTCCTCGCACGTCCTCGCCGTCATTCCTGCAACATTATCCCCGGCCTCGACGACAAACCCTGCCTTCCCAATTTCCTCCACCACACGAGCAAACTTTCTAACCATCACGCCGACACCGGCGCCGGCGCCGCTTATATGGCGCAGGCGATGCAGATGGTACTGCCACGCCTCAGCGTCAGACCGCTCATTGGTCGTGAACTCGAGCAGGAGGGAGCCACCCGGGAAGAGGAGGTGGTCGGCCTGTAGCAGATGGAGGAGGCGGCGGAACGGGACGGTAGGAGGGAGACGGTCAAGGGTTTGGAGGGCTAGAATGTGGTGGAAGGGAGGGCGGCGGCGGCTGGCTAAGGTTATGGATGGAGTCGGGTGGAGGTAAGGGAGAAGGGAGGGAGGTGGAAGAAGAATTTCAGGGAGAAAGAGGTGTGGGAGAAGAGTAGATAGCGTGGTCCGGGCGTAGCGGGCTTGGGGCGTGATGAAAAGGAGGAGTGTCAGGTCGTCGAAGCTGAATAAAATCGAGTACAATAATAGAACAGTAATAAATACCACCTTGTTCCTCCGTCGCCGCAATACCCACAACCCTCACACCCTCGACCTTCCGAACCATGAACCCCGCCGCAAATCCCCACTCTAACTCGAGGTCAAGTACGCGGTCTTGTGGCCGAAGTCCGAGCAAGTTCGTGGAAATGTGCTCCATCTTGGCAAGCTATCAAAGAAGGCGGATCGGAATTAGAGCGAGCGTATTTTCGATGTGTGGGCATGAATAATGGGTGGGAGTTTACCTGCGCATCCTCGAGCTTCATGTCCGGGTGCGTGAAGTGGGCCGAGGCAGTGGACATGGTCGAGCCGAGATAGGCAGTGTGGAAGTCTCCTAATGGAGAAATGAGACAGATATTTTTTCAGTTGGTAGGTCTACGCGCAGAAAATCTTGAAAATAAAATCGTATGCAGATCCGTCTTGAGCAATGGAAGCAAAGTCGACCTTACCTCCCTTTTCGAACCACTCCCGCTCCACCTTCCCCTCACCCCGCCATAATACACCCAACACACCTGCGTGCCACACCAGCCCGACGAGATCCCGGATCCCAAGCCGAAAATCGATGTACCGATCCATACCCGCCAGCCTTTCAGCGCCCTCCTGGAACTCGACCTCGCCCGCGGCGTACAATCGGATGAACGTCCCGACAGGCAGTTTGTAGCAATCGTTGAGGACGAGAGAAGAGTCACGGGGCTCGAGAAATGTGCGCGGGGAGACAGGTGCGGGAAGCCTGCGGAGGTGCGCGCGGAGCGAGCGCAGGAGCCATAGGAAGAGGAGGAGGAGAAAGACGTGGGTGAGAGACAGCTGTCGGAGATGGATGGAAAGGATGGAAAGGAGAGTGGAAAGGAGCTCGGAGAGATCAGTGAAGGAGACATGGTGGAGGGTGGAGGAGGAGAGGTCGCGGAGAGCGTAGATGGTGGTCGTGATGTTCATGGCTTTGTCTTGCGGTCGAAATGATTTTGCGGCCATTTATGCAAATGACGGAGGTTCGCTGACGTGGTGATGAGCGTCAGATTCGTGGTCTGATGTTCGTCCAAGGCATAAGTCTGCATCGCAATTTGCCTTCATACATCGCACACCCCAAGTTGAGCAAAATTATGTACCCAATGGAATGGACAAATAATCTTGCGGTTGGGAAGCTTGCATGGATCCAGAGGCCACTCTGTGTGAGTGCTAAAGTGAGCTTCAATGTTGTATTGAACTGATCTTCAACAAGCAGGAAAGATATACACAGCAAACTACTAATTTTGGTTCATCACCTTCTCCGTCATATTCACCTTAATCGTTCCAACAATACGTGAAGAGCTTCATGCAACACCCTAATAGACAAACTCTTCTATTGGTTGCAATCTCAACGAATCATGCATGCTACGTTCTCTGATTTTTAGAACTACTCCCACGATTCTCGTGCAGGTCCGGCTTGTCCGTAAAGTCCGTCTCGGACATGCGGACTTTGCTTGGATCATATGATTGTCGAAGGTAGGATCCCTGAAACGTTTTGTTCGCAGGAACTTAGAATTGGTGACAAGTAGACAGAATAAAGGTCTGGATACGGGTTGTGGAGGATGACGAGTGGTTGGAATTGGTGCTAATAAAATATTTGCTGGCAACCGAACATGTATTGGGAACCTGATTATATGTACTTGCACAAAACAATTATATCCTAGGCTTTGTTCAACCAAGCAACACATCATGTTCGATGATCTAAATATTCCGGCTCGATTGGGGCTTGGTAACTATTTACTAGAACCAACCATCCGCAGCCAATGTAACCGGACAAGCTGCGATTAGGCCTATCGTCTTCAGCATGAAAGTTCTCGAACTGCAGGCTTCGCGATGCAAACATCATATTTGACAGGCACCTAGCTCTTGCCTGGGCTCAGGGCTTTGGTACACTCTTCCGATAATATACATAATTATATATATTATTGTTTATGCTGCAGAAGAGCAGCTTTGCTATTCAGTAAGAATATATAGATAATAGTCATAGTAATGCTAGAGTTCAATAAAGCTGTTGCGCATCTTATCATTTAATGGCAAAAATAACACAACTAGAATGAATGAATGGAGGGAATTGAGGAATCGGGCAAAGTTCATCACAATATCCTGGTACTGTATATTGAGCACCATCGAGTACCTGTGCCAACATTTATATACATGTGTATATATTAGTATATACGCCATATATGTGACGTAGTTATATAAGAACAGAGATTACCAAGGTCGTTGCATATAAAAAGGCCTAGCTCTACAGGCAATATTCATACCAATTTTTTAATCATGCTCAGTAAATCATTCCTCTCCTGGCAACCGACTTCCTGGGTAGCTTGGGTAACTTTGATGGCTTCTTCGACTTCACCCTCGCTAAGAACAACCTCTCTGGCAACCTCCTCTCCACGCCCGCACTGGCCGACTTCCTGGGCATCTCGGATGACTTTGGTGGCTTCTTCGACCTAAGAACAACCTCTCCAGCAACATCTCGCTGCCCGCGGCCAACTATCCGGGAAGCAAGCCGCCTTTCTTGGTTTGAGTGATGTCAGAACGGGTAAGTCTGACCTCGTTGCTCACCCTCTTTCCTTCATGCGATTCCGATCTTTAGAGGAAGTCATCGACATCATCTTCTACCCAGCCCTCTACAGGGGAACTGAGAGTATCGGTTGGAACTGGAGCGCGAATGCTAACATCTCCGCTCGACTTCTCATAATGCACATCGACTGGAGTCCTTTCTTGGACAGTATAGTTTCAGGGGCAATATCTTGTATGTGTTTTATGACGCCTTTGGCAATCCCGTAAAAACAATGAAAAAATGGTTCTCTTACAGAATCTCACTGTCTCATTCCCACAATAATGGTTAGTTTCAGAACTTGAGATATAATATATAGAATACTGGATAAATTTATATAATATCAGATAGCCTAAGACATTATACTATAATAGATATTTGTTTAAAGATCTAATAAATTTGAAATTTGGTTAATTGATATTTGGCTTATGACTGAATCTTAAAATAAAAGAACTTAATTACTAATAGTATAAATAATATTATAGTATTTCTTATTTATATACTTAACTTAATATTGTTGAGCTTTTTAAAAGTTAATAATAGTAATGTTAAGAAACTTATTTATTTATTAATAAGATTCTTAACAATTGGAATATATATTTAGTTATACTTCTAGAATAAGACTAAACTTATAAGAAGTTCAAAATTTTAACTATAAAGTATTTAAAAGAAAGAAAATTAATAGATAATTAAATAGTATTATTATAGATAAACTTTATATATATAAGTGAGATAGTAATCTCAAGTATTTTATTATAAAATATATTATTTCTAAATATTTATTTAAGTATATATTCTATTTATATTTTAATTTGACTATTAGTTTAAAAATAAAAGACTAGATATAACAATTTGTATTAAAATAACAACTTGATATATAAATATATATAACTTTATATTATATTTTTTTTTTTTGAGATTAATTATATATATATATTTTTTATAAATGCTATGATACTTTATTCTATTAAGTTCTATATATAGTAAAAAATTCTTATACTACATTAGTAGTAAACTAACTCATATAAAGAAGATACAGACCAAGATCTAAGATAAGATTCTTAGTCAATATCTTTTTTCCACCTCACCTTCTGGCTATCTAATACTATCTGGTTTCAACTTCTCAGTATTATCTTCTACACCTTCTTCAGAATACTTAATTGATTTCTCTTTCTCTAGTACTATTACTTCTGTACTACTTCTCTAAATAACTACTACTATTTATCTACTAACTCTCCAACCTCTATCTACTGCCCCTTATTAAAGATCCATTATTAATAAGTAGTTATTAGAACTCAGACTCTAAGAATCTATTTAATATCTTCCTATATATATATATGTTATCAATCTCTCTTACTAATCTTCTCTTGACTACTATTTTAATAGTATTATCTAACCACTTATCTTTAAAATCTCAATATCCCTCTAGGCTCTATCAATAATCTTCCAAATCTAAGCAAACCACCAAGATATGCTCTGATATCTGTACTATTCCTTCTTAAATCTCTATATACTATTTATAATCACAATAGCTATTAGTCTCTATTTAGTCTATTCTATAATCTAGTATCATATTTCTTCTTAGAAATTACTACTATATTACCTAGTATCTAGAAGATACTACTTTATATAAAGTGTCAGCTCAGTACTAGAATTATTTCTACTCCTAAGTCTCACTAATCTCTGCCTTCTATCAGCTCACTAACTATCTCTCTAAGGGTTCTACTCTCATCTACTCTATTGTCTCCTCTAGTATATACTTCTCTAAGCTCCTATCTTCAATCTGGAGCAATTTCAGCCTTTGTTAATTTCTCTCAGAGTCTTTATCATTCTCTACCTCTGGTCTAACTAGCTCTATACTATAGAGACAGAATCTGATCTCTCAATTGTCCATAGCTAGTCTGCCCCACTATTTCTCCCTCAAGTCTACTAATCTTTGCTCTCACCAGTCTTTTAAAATCTTCAGATATTACCAAAAGTCCACCAGATCTAGATCTCTATCAACTACTTATATTACTATTATCTTCTAACTAATCTGTAGCTTTTTCTCTCTCTATAGCTATTCTTTAATAATCTTCTTCAGCCTTCTTACTACTTAATCAGAAAAGTCCAAATAATAGTCCAGATACCATAGCTTTAGTAGTCAATAAATGTTCAAAACTACTACTCTATCTATTAAGAAGAAGTTTTTCTCAGACTATTCTGTCAGACCCCTCTTCTATTTCAGTACTATTCCTCTCTACCACTCCTCTAATAGAACTATCTCATAAACTGAGAACTAAATTCTTAGATATCTAACTATCTCTCTTATAGCTATAATATATCTGAACATTCTTTTCTCTTCTAGATTAGCTCTAATCTTTATTATCTTATACTTTTTCCAATTTAGCTTTACCTTTGCTATTATCTTATATCTTCTTATCTCTTCTTATAGAATATCTATATCTTTCTCACATTTTAATCTAATCACTATATTATTTATAAAAGCTCTCAGCTTCTAGTCTATCTATAGTCTAGCTAGATATACTCTCAGCTAAGTCAGTATAGATTCCAAAGATAATATATAAAAAAGAAGAGAGAGTGAATCACTTTGTGGAACTTCTTTTCTCAAAGTAAACTCTGGTCTACTTTACCTATTCATCAGAATTACTGCTTGATAATCTTATACTAAACTCATCATTATTCTGGCCTCTTTAATACTAAATCTCACCTTCTATAATATTACTTTTAAATAGTCTCACTATATCTATTATAAGCCTTTTCTTAATTCAAAAAGACCACTTATCTATCTACTTAACAGCTCTTACAATACTCTAGAACATTCTATACCTAGGCAGTACTCTTCTTAATCTATCTCCCTTTTATAAACCTATACTACTCCTCTCTAATCAATCTACTAATCCACTACTATATTCTTTCTGTTAAGATTTTTGAGACCAATATCTTATCAATATTCGCAGTATAATTGATCTCTAGTTATATTACACCCTCTTATTTCCTTTCTCCTTATAGAGTAGAGATACTAATCCTAAGAATCTATTGCTAATCTAGCAGCTCTCTTTCAATATATAGTTTACTATTTCAATCAACTATTTACCAAACTCTATCTGAAACTCCTTCTAAAACTTCCATAGTAGTCTATCTTCTTCTAGTAATGATCTTGTCTACATATTCTCTAAGACTTCAAGTACTTTCTTTAGAGATATCTTTCCTATCACTATGATATCTATTCCTGATATCTCAGATTTCTATTCTTGGCCTCCATCTTTTAATCTTTCTCACTAGTACTTAGAATAAATTAAATTAAATTAAATTTAGACTAAATTCAATTTGATTCAAATAGTTTGAATTAAATTGAGAGCTAATTCAATTCAAACCAATTCAAATTAGAGTCAAATTTAATTCAAGTTGAATTGAATTAAGAACTAATTTGATTTAAACTAATTTAAATTAGAGTCTAATTTGATTCAAATTAAATTGAACTTAAAATTTAATTCAAAGTTTGAATTTAATTTGGAATTTAATTTAAATTAAATCAAGTTATAATTTAAATCAAATTAAATTTAAAATTCAAAACTAAATATAATAATTCCAAATATATACAATATAACTTACAATATATACACACACATTCTCCTAAAGTAATTATATCAGATATATCTTTTATACTCTATAATAACAGCCTCAGTATCAGATACAGCTTCAATAAGTCTAACTTCAATAAGTCTAGCTTCAATAAGTATAATCTTATCTAAGAAAGAAAAAGAAAAAGTATAAAAGTAATCTGGTATTTGAAAAGAGTTTATAAAGAAGTATGAGAAAAATAGAAATATATATCTGAATTAAATATAATTACTATAAGATATCATATAAGGTTATTAGTAGCTCAATAACAAATTTGTAAATATATTTTGACAAATTTTATAAGAGTTGTCAAACAGAAGTAATAGAGTTTTTTTTTTTCTTTTCAAAAGTATGGTTTTTATATAACTTGTCTACTTTTTTTTCTTTTTTTTATTATTCTTATTATTAATTTATTACTATTTAATAATTCTTTAAATAGTCAAGATTCTCTATAAAGTTATTTTAAGATAAACTTATTTATTGAATTACATATCTATAATAGCTAGTCTTTTATAGTTGTTGAGAATTCAGAACTGAAAGATCTTTTTTACTAACTAGGCTACTTGGGGCTTTAGTGACTTCTTATATAGTACAGATGAAGTATGTATTCTTCTTTTTATAAGAGAGTCTCTTCATCTAAATGATAGAAATGATCTCAATTCCTTGATAGCTAGTATCTTTCTGAGGTATTAGAGTAATTTTTCTGCCTTCATAGATTAGATTAACCTCATTAGTCAATCAGACTTTTCCTAGAATGATATCTTGTCCTGAAAAGTCTATGATACTAAAGTCTAACTTCTCTTAGTATTTGCCAATCTTGAGTAATAGATCTTTATACAGTGACAGCCAAAAGTATATCAATGTTCAGTTTTTATTAATATTTAATTATATTATAATCCCAATATAAAATATTTTAAATCAGAATTTTAACCATTAATAGACTAGTGTCTGAGCTTTTGAATAATGTATATTTTATTTTATTTGGATGATTATGGATATTAATATAACTATTTTAAGTTAAATTATCCATTGGTACACTTTTGACCCTTTTCAGTATATAAACCTTTTTTTTTTTTTAGTGCATACATTTTA